>KV429061.1:0-297226 GCA_001632345.1 Daedalea quercina L-15889 | reverse complement strand
CCACGGGTACGGTAAGGTCACGAGGGGATAAGCCCCAAGTGGTATCATAAGTGCACAGAGGATGAAAATAAAGGGAAAACAAACGCGGCGTATGTAACACTTTGGAGTACATGTTCATTGTGGGGATAGAACCAGGCATATTATCCACAGTCTGATGAAGTATAGCATTCAAGGTGGCCTGCTAACAAGGTCAGACATGCTTTGAGACTGGCTCCCTGGTGACTGTGACTAACTCATTTAAGGTAGCTTAGCATCAATAGCTTGTCTCATAACAGTAAGAGGAAGCCCCCACATTTCTTCTCAATCTCAAATAACAACATATATGCAGTATGCAACACTTATGCCAAATAATGGATGCTTTTTAGCAATATTTGCTTTACTACCAAAATGTAAGCTGCATGACTCAAACTCACTGGCAGAAAGCTCATTGTCAAACCTTTTCTACAGTGGCATTGAATTCTATGCTTGCCATGCTGAATGCAAGGGCTGCATTAAGAATGCCACCACACAGTGATGCTACACCCTCACCTGGATCATTCCCGCTTGGAATGTTCAAGCACAAGTCTGGCAGCAGCCAGAATGGTCTACAGAAGGTACAGACCTGGCAATGTTACCATATGAGACATGCTGATAAATACAATCTAGATTGACATCAGTATCCACGAAGAGGTAGAGCATCAAACAGACTCAGTTTTGAGGAGCAGAATGGGGCAGCAATCAGAAGCAGTCAGCAACCATGACATAGTGCAGGGGGACGCGGTTCTAGCAATAGGTCATACCAGACGCGACGATTCACAGTAAACACATGCTACTTATTCTCAGTCTTTGGCGAAAGCTCAACCTTGTTCATAATCCATATACTGGACGGTACATTCATAGACTGTGGGGGAAATTGAATTCTATCTATACCATCGAGTTACCAGTTTGTTCCCTCAGGCTGGTGCGATGGTCACTATTGTAAGAATGCCGGGGTCATGTACAATTATGATCAGACGCTAGCCGCGAATATCATACAGTGAGGGAAACATCTGCTGGAAAATGATGGGTAAGTCGATATAACCTATTGCTCGCCATACGATCAATGAACAGCAGAGAAGGCAAGGAGAGCCCGTACCACAAACATCGAGCGACGCCGCAACGCGTAGAAGTAGCCGACGAAATAGCTACTACAGGAGCGAGCGAATCGCGTTTGGCTTCGTGGTGTTTGGAGGTTTAGTCTTTTTACGCCACTGGCACACATAGCTGTCGAGGTGCAAAGCAGCATGTTGTTATGCCTACGAAACACTGATCCTTTGCACTTAAATAGCGCAACATCCAGCATACTGGTACCTGACTCGGCTGAACCAGGAGCTAACCAACGCAAAGTGACCGTAAAGATAGAACAGCAGACGGAAGATAAGCGAGATGCGCCAGGTAGCGTAAGCTAACACGGAGCGCACTGGGTTAAATCCCTCATGAACTATCCTTCTCCGCCTCCGCCTCCGCTTCAGGGTCCTCCTCTATGCGCTCATGAACAATGTTCGTCGCCTCCGCGGCGGCTTTCGCCTCTTTCTTTCGCTTCGCCGACTCCTTGAGCTTCTCCCACCGCTCACGGAAGCGCACAATCATCGCTTTCTGTATATATATGTGTGTCACGCTCAGTGAGAAAACACCAAGGGCAGATAGGACTGCGGGGCCACGGACCTGCTTCTCATTCTCGACCCTCAACGTTCGGGCCTCTTCCTCGAGTTCCCTCACTCTTCGCACTAGTTGCGCCTCCCGGTCACGGCCAAGGTTGCCCGGATTAAGCGCTGCGACGGGTGGCGGCACTGGTGGCACATTAATGTTCAATGATGCGAGGTCTATGCCTGGCTGAGCAGATCTTTGCACAGGACCGACGGTAGAAGATATCATAGCCCGATGCGCCTGTCACGCTTTTAAATGGTTACTCGCATCGGATGCCGTTCGTGTGCACGCACCTCCTTTCGAGCCAGCAGAATACTATCTCGTAATTGCTGGTCTTGTTCCTGCCGCATCTTCAGCATGCCCTCCGCAGAGGCCAGCCTTTTCCGTAGTTCTTCGACGTCAACTCGCAATGAATCGTTCTCCTTCTTCAGTGTGCTTGCGCCCGGATCGGATTTGGACGGAATAAGGCAGAAGGAATCCGCCATATCGTCTTCTGCAGACACCACTTAAACAGAGTAAATGTTACAAGGCGAAACGCTGATGTACCATCGTCCGCACGAAACTCGTCGTCCCAATCCTCACGAACTGCGTCTTGTACTGGCTTCGGAGGGAACGTGCTCGGGCCAGCACGACCGCTCTCGGAATCGGACGTCGTCGCCGAAGAGTCGTGGCGCGTGAGCATTCTCGATCGTGCAGCCTTCACCAGGCCGATCCCGCGCGAGATGCGTTTTGAGATGGCCTCCTCGAGATCGGTATCACTGCTGGAGCTCCCATCTCTTCGACGTGAACCCTCTGCTGGAGACGGCGGCGCAAGTGGTGCCGTAGCAAAGGCAACAGGCTGTGAGAGGTAGTCCAGCATGCCTTCGGTGATTTTCCAGAATTGATTGAAGGGATCGCCCGAGTCGCTCTGTGTGCAACACGCATTAGCGATGGGTCGACAACCCAGAGCAGAGAGATCGAAGCATCGCTCGGTGGGTCCACGCCCTGTACTTCCGTCTATCGTTTGAGTTTGAATGGAATGGCATCCGCTCGCAAGGATACGAGGTTACAGGACATCGACGCACCGTAGTACTGCTCAAATACCACGCACCGAAATCGGCAGCATATGGCCAGCCCGTTGGCGTACTTGCGACGCTTCCCCAAAATCAGCTTGCTTGGATAAGAGTGGCAAGCCGCTCAATTTTAATGCACATGCCCTTTCCGCAGACAGGGCCGAGCACTGCAATACGGTATTGTGCGGGAAGTGGTTTGACAAGCACTCACCCGTTGGCCCAGGAGCATGAAGGACTCGTCTACCATCTGCTGCGAGTCAGACAGTCTATTCTGCGCCTGCGGTGGCGGCGATGGCGCGCTGGGAAGCATCACTGGACGCGTAGCATTAGATGAAGACGGTCCGCCGCTCGTGGGTTTCTGAGGAAGATTTGGATCCTTGTTCTCCTCGCGCAGCTTCGCTATTCGCCTCTGAAGCTCCTTCCCAGCTTTCGAGTGGTCATTGCAGAGCATCCTCAGCGTGCGCTTCGTCTGCGGCCGAGTAAACGGTGCATGAGCGCGAAGTCGTACGTCAGTCCATCAGTTCCTCACGTTCTCATCCGTTGCCGCTTCTACACACGCCTGGTATGCCTCCGCCGCCTTGTAATGCTCCTCTGCTGCGGGAACAAGCAGGCCTTGCGCCACATAGTCGTCTGCATTTGCAGCGTGTTGGTGTGCCTTAGGAACTTCAGACCGTGGCCGGCGCAGTAGCACTGCCCATTACATACCGTGTTCAACGGCGAGTGAATTGAGGCCATGACAGTACGTCAGACAGTAGCGATATGATATGATTGCAAGCTCTGCGGGAGGAAACAGGGGTTTCGTTGCGTAAAGGACACAGACACGCGCGCGGTACAGTACGTGGCTGAATTACCTTAAGTGTCAAACTCGGCGCGCCTAGCACGAGGTCACGCTGCCAACCCCTGCACTTCTGTGCTTCGCTCTGCCCCACCCCCAGTGGCTCGCCTCGGGCTCGCCAGCGCAGAACTACAAGTATAGCCTGGCCGCACCAAGCTCAGACACGGGCGAGGCCTGGCTGCAAATCCGACGCGGGTGCGGTAGGGCTGCATCCGACTGCGTGCTCCAGTCGGGACTTGGTCGGGACTGCCATTTTGGTGGCATCCGCCCCCCGAAGCAGGTGAAGACGCCCATGGCCAAGCAACATCCGACCGCTAGCGTCGTCATCAAATATGTTCCGGCGTAGACAGTCAGATGAGGGGTCACGGTCATCCGAACCGTCCCCGGAAAAGGATGTGTTGGATGTTCCGTCTGGTACAGCGGTTCAGATTCTGACGGCTCCGTCAAGCGTGTATATAAGCGCAGGACGCTGTCGAGGTAATTAACTCTGTTCACAAGCACGATCGGCAACTCTACGCTCCAAGATTAACGCCAGTAACGACCATGTTCGACTTCATGCGTAGGAAGAAGGATGTGCATTCGGAGGTGAGCTTGGTAATTTCAGTGCACGCGATGGTACACTTACTCACGCGTATCTCAGACGGACGCACATCCGTCCAAGCCCAAACAGAGAGTACGTCGTGCCTCTCTCATGCTGCCCACAGTTAGGACAGGGTCATCCAAGGTACGTCGTTTGCTCTAACGGCAACACCAAGAAGCTCAATCACCTGCAGAAGCGCGAGCGCCCAATGAGCGGCTCCTTCGTCCCAAGCAATGTGCGTACCTTCATCGGATTAGAATGACCTTTGAAAGCAAACCACGTTCCTATTCAGGAGAATGCTGCTGGCAGGCCGCCACTCCCGCGAGCAAGCAGTTCAACCTCATCTGCAGTCTCGTTCGACTTCCGCAATCCATTCCTTGACGACGAAGAGCTACCACGAATGACGAGGAGTCAGCTGGACCTGACACGGTCCATGGGCAGTTCAAGTTCCGAGCCTCCCGTGGCAAACATTCGACATGTGGCCCGGAGCTCGCCCACGATAGTTCACCCACAGGGCGAATGCGCCGAAGTCTTCTACCACGTCGAGTCAAGGGGCACGATCGACCCGTTCGCTGACGAAGCTCACTTGGCAATGAGCCACTGCGAGGAGAATGCATCAGAGGAGAACAGTGCAGCACAGGTGGGAGCCTCCATTCTCCTTGCAGACTACCTTGTAATTGAGCGGAATTTATAGACCGTGTCTGTGAGACGCCGTCGGAGCAGTCTGAGTGCAGCCTGCCGGAAATCCGCAGATTATTTGCACGTCAACATTCCTGTCGCCATGTTCAGTCCGCCAATAGGCGTGAGCCATCGTGAAATATGGACGAGGGTATAAAGCCTTCGATGTAACAGCTATTGGATGAAGAAATGGACAATGGACGGACCTTGAGAGCCACTGTAACTTAGTCCACAAAATTACAGTAGATCACATAAGACAAATAATCATATACCATGCATTGATCGTGAAGCCCAGCGACAGAGGAAATTTTTGGGAGACTATAGTCTCAGATGGGGTGAAGGACAGATCTAGACTACGTACTTACTAGACATGGCCGTCGTACGCTGAAAGTTAGGTAAGCTGCCTTAGAAGGAGTCGTGTTTTGGTAAGCGCCCATACATTCGGCGAGGACCTTTCACTCTGCAGACTACGCCGATATCATGTTCCAACGCGATCCTCGTGCCGGTGCTTTCTTGGGTGGTGATCGAATCTCTGGACAGGATGTACGCGATCAGAATGGTGCGAGCAACCTTTCAGTAGCCATGTCGATGTCGAGCTTACGCGTGCGCGTTCTCAGTCTTGGCTGCACAGACCATCGCAAACGTCGTTAAAAGTTCGTTAGGGCCTATGGGCCTGGACAAAATGCTGGTGGACAACATCGGAGTGCGTGACGCGTATTTGTCTTGTCTGAATGTCCCACTCATCGCGTACTGACAGGAAGTCACCATTTCCAACGACGGCGCGACCATCCTGTCCCTCCTCGCCGTCGAGCATCCCGCGGGCCGAGTGTTCGTTGACCTCGCCCAGAAGCAGGACAAAGAGGTCGGAGATGGGACTACATCGGTGGTGCTCATTGCTGCTGAACTGCTTCGACGAGCGAACGAGCTCGTCAAGCAGAAGATTCATCCTACCACAATTATCACCGGGTATAGGCTCGCATGCCGAGAGGCGGTCAAGTTCATGCAGGATCAGATGAGCATAAAGGTTGATGCGCTGGGAAGAGAAGCTCTGATAAATGCAGCAAAAACAAGCATGTCGAGCAAGATCATCGGAGGGTGTGCTAATTGTTCGACTGCGAGCTGTGCGCGTACTTACTGACCGGCGACAGAGACGACGACCTCTTCGCCCCCATGGCTGTCGATGCCATGCTCGCTGTAAAGACCATTAACAGCCGCGGCGATATCAAGTACCCGGTAAAGGCTGTAAACGTTTTGAAAGCACACGGTCGTAGTGCTCGTGAATCGCTGTTTATCAAGGGTTATGCTCTCAACTGCACCGTCGCAAGTCAAGGCAGGTACTAACCCGTCTGATTGATTTGACTCTGACACACTCCCCCCAGCCATGAAGACGCGGATAACCAACGCGAAAATTGCGTGTCTTGACATCAACTTGCAAAAAGCTCGCATGCAACTCGGTGTCCAGATCCTCGTGGACGATCCGAACCAATTGGAAGATATCCGGAAGAGGTGCGGTCTATTGGCGTTCCTTTCAATCTTAAATTGATCTGATGGTCCATTAGAGAGTCCGAGATCACATTGGAGCGTGTCCGCAAAATCCTCGCAGCAGGAGCAAATGTCGTCCTGACCACAAAGGGCATCGACGATATGTGCCTGAAGGAGTTTGTCGAGGCCGGTGCGATGGCAGTTCGTCGGTGTAGAAAGGAGGACCTACGTCGGATAGCAAGGGCAACCGGTGGCACACTCGTCTCAAGCCTTGCGAATCTCGAGGGCGAGGAGTCATTCGAGCAGAGCTACCTCGGGACTGCTGAGGAAGTGGTTCAGGAGCGCATCTCGGACGATGAACTCATCTTGGTCAAAGGTACCAAGGTGGTTAGCTCATCGTCCATCATCCTCCGAGGCGCGAACGACTATATGCTTGACGAGATGGAGAGGGCCCTTCATGATGTTCTGTCTATTCTTAAGCAGACACTAGAGAGTGGTGCCGTGGTTCCCGGAGGCGGGGCGGTCGAGAGTGCGCTCTCCATCTATCTCGAGAACTTCGCCACAACTCTGGTAAGTGCTCCGACCCACGGACGAGTGTCAGACAAGCTCATGTCGCACAGGGCTCGCGAGAACAACTGGCGATTGCCGAGTTTGCTAGCGCGCTGTTGGTGATCCCGAAGACCCTGGCTGTGAATGCCGCAAAAGACTCGACGGAGCTCGTTGCCAAGCTTCGTGCGTACCATAACGCCGCGCAGAATGCTCCGGCCGGGGATCCCAAGAAGGCACTTCTGCGCTATGGACTCGACCTGCTGAACGGCGAGGTCCGCGACAACGTTACTGCCGGCATCCTGGAGCCAACGGTCAGCAAAGTCCGGAGCCTTAAGTCCGCCTTTGAGGCCGCAGTTTCCCTTCTGCGGATTGATGATGCTATTCAGTGTGTATCTGGTAAGTACCTGTTGCAAAATCTTCGGAAAACGGAATTGGATATTGATGTGCCATATAGAATCGAAGGGTGAACCAGACCCTCACGGTCATTGAGCGTGGGTACAGTATGTCTGGGGAGCGGTTAGAGCAGTAGAAAGGCCGTGATTCTACAGTGTATAATGCTACTATAGTCAATGATGAACTGCATGACTCGCCTGCGAATTGTACGATGTCTCTAGTGCGTCCGATGAGTCCTTGTATTCTGTTTTTAGGCTCCTTTGGCCTACCAGGAGTCACAGTCACGTCGTAACGCGCATGAGTGGCCCATCAGTCGCATCACGTGACCATGTCGCGGGTTGGTTTGGGACACGCCGTGTGCATCTTAGACTGAACAAACGAGCGCGGTGTGGCCACCATCGCTTTCATCTTCGACGCCCACCTCCCGCTTCTACCCTATGCTCTAGGAAATTAAATGCCACAGGAAACGCCCTCCGTGCACCTATGCCAACGCTTCAGTACAATCATATGGGCCTGTCTCGACGCCGATCTCTTCAAGTCTGCATTATTCTATGCTGAGCGGTATTATGTCCTCGACACCTCGAATCATGATGCTCGTCACCTCTATGCCACTGCACTTCTTCGCTCAGGACAAGCACATTCTGCTTTATACTTTGTCAGCACGGGGGGCGCGGCAGAGTCTCGATGCACTGGCTGTCTTGAGATCAAGTCGAGGTGTTGTGCAGCCTTAGGGCGACATAGACAAGCTAGAGAGGCGTTGGAGGCGAGCACGCGTGACTCAGCATATACCCCTAGTCGTACGTCCTCCCATTTCTGCGCGAACCGATATATTGACGCGTCGTCCTGTGGCTTCAGTCTCAATGACTCCTAGGACAACAAAGCCATTCCCAGAAGAGGCCGTTCTACACTGCCGCGCTGGGATGATGGCCGCCAAAGGAAACCTCACGGAGAGTGCCACACTCAGCTTCAGGCAGGCTCTCGCCTTGAATCCCATGTTATGGGAAGCTTTCGAGGGTCTATGTTCTCTGGGTAAGCGATCTTTGTCCATGCGGCACGTTTAGACGTCTGTCATGTATATTGCTGCAGGCATGGTTCCTGCGATAGACGAGCTCTTCCCGACGCGTCCGACGCCCGTCAAGCAGACGCACTCGGACGAAGCGAAGCCTGTTCCAGTTGCAACAGGTGCCGGATTTTTCACGCCTGACGCTGGCAACGGCGGTAACCTCTTTCGCGCCTGGAAGCCCGACGCAAGCCAGCTACCACCCTTCCAGATGGGACAGGTGGGCCCCCGCGATTCAGTGTAAGCACGCAGATATAGTTCTGGCGGATTAGTACTTATATACATCTTCCTTTATCCAGAGCCACTGCCGACTCCTCTTTCTACCCTGACGCGTCCTTCATCCAGCCAATGCGAGCAAGTAAATCGCAGCCGACGGCGTTGGCGGCTCATCCACCAGCTGTGCGTCCCCTTTCTTCAGCCGATGAGGCGGGCCCGGTGACCAAGAAGCTCCGCTCTTCTGTGCGGCAGCGCACGGCTCCTCCCTCTTCAAACGCGGCGGATTTGAACCTGAACTTGAAGCCCTCCAAGTCTACTGGCGCACTCGCAGGGGCGAACGATCGCTCGAAAAGCTCAAAGGCACGCGCACGCCCGGCCCTGACAATTGCTAACATCTTCTCATCATCCGGTCGTGGTCAGACTGCGGCGTCCTCCAGATTACACGCCGCCGGCGCTGCCGTCGGGAAGCATTCGCGCGAGCAACAGCCAGCCGCCGGCCACGGGACAAGACGAAGTACGCGTCTGAACAGCGGTACCAGTAGTAAACCCCTAGCGACCAAGGTAGGCGCAACGCGTCAAGCACGTGTCAATTTGTACTCATTGTTGTTGTTCCCGTACGTGCAGCATACGACTATGCGAGACCGTAGGCGAGCTCAAACGAGGGCGCGTTCGACCACCATGGAATCGGATATGGACGAAGACCCTCCGCCAGGAGGTGGGGAGGCTTCCTCGCCTTCGCCCCCACCCGCACCTCAATCTCCACACTCGAATGCCTCACCTGGTCCGAGTTCCTGGACGGCCGTACAGGAACGTGCTGCACAAGAAGCGTACGAGCTCGAGCTTGCCGATTACTACATATACGACCTGATGTGTCTATTTGCTCGTGCAACTCGGGCAATGGCTTTGTACGATTGCCGAAACTGCCAGGAGGAACTCGAGAAGCTGTCGACAACGCATCAAAGGTCCGCATGGGTGATGGCCATGGTCGGCAAAGCGCACTATGAACTTGGCGAGTATACTGCAGTATGTGTCCGCTCTTTTGTGTTTCCGCTCAGGACCCTAGCTCATGTATGTGAACTTTTGTCATCAGGCGGAACGCGCTTTCGAGGCTGTGCGCAATCTTGAGCCTTATCGCGTGTGGGATATGGAAGTGTACTCCACTCTCCTCTGGCATCTACAGCGGAACGTCAAACTAGCCTTTCTCGCACAGGAACTGGTTGCGACGGATCCGCGATCTCCCCAAGCTTGGATCGCAGTGGGCAACTGCTTCTCCTTACAGAGGGAACGCGTGCAGGCACTAACCTGTTTCCGACGCGCGGCACAACTGGATCCAAATTGTGCCTACGCGTACACGCTCAGTGGCCACGAGTCGATCGACGAAGACCTAGATAAAGCCATCAACTTCTTCCAGGCCGCTTTACGTGCTGATCCACGACATTACAATGCATGGTGCGTTGATAACCTTGTTTCATTCGAGTCGGGCTCTCCACACAGCTCGCGCTTCCGGTGTATCTCTGACTCGGGGATGCTTATCTTTACGACACTCCAGGTATGGCCTGGGCACCTGCTATATGAGGATGAGCAAGCTTCGTCTCGCCGACTACCATTATCGGAAAGCCGCCCAAATACATCCCCAGAATGCCGTGCTGCTGGGCTGCGTGGGCATGGTGAGTCGCGTCACGCGAGCTAATGACGATGCGAAAGCTAGAAGCTTATTGCCCTTTGTGTGACCCAGGTCACCGAGCGGGCCGGCGATCGGGAAAAGGCACTGGGCCTTTTCAATGAGGCAGTTCGAATCTCGCCGGACAACGCACTTGTGCGTTATCGTCGGGCCAAGATTCTCATCTCATTGAAGAGATACACGGTCAGTACGAATTGACATTCTGGGAAGTGTGAGAGCGAAATGACTGATATGGTACCCACGTTGCGGATGGTACTTGCCATAGGCGGCAGCAGAAGACCTCGAGTTCTTGCGGGACACATCGCCGGAAGAGTCGAACGTGATCTTCCAACTGGCAAAGGTGTACCGGCTGCTGGGGGACAGTGTCAAATCGGCGCAAATGCTGGCCGTGGCGCGCGATGTGTCGCCGAAGAGCGTGAACAAGATTCGGAAGCTGTTAGAGACTGTCAAGGATACCGAAGCGGTATCGGACGTGATGGACGAGGGATGAGGCGCGCCGCGTGGGGGTTGGTTGCCATTTGCCATTGCGCGTCGGACAGTGTACATAGCGGACTGATGTTCGTCATTTAATTCTGGCGCAAGTGTTGTTGTACGAGCGTACGACGGATGGTGCGATTGCTTGCGACGTTGCGTCGAGGTGCGTCGTGGCGCGGACGAGCGATGGCGTGTGCGGGGTCGCGTGCTCTGGCGAGGCGGAGTGCACTGGCGGGGAGTGGCTGGGTGGCTGCGATTCTGCGACTGGCTGCGACTGGCCGCGGGGACCTTCCTGGAAAGGGGTGCAAAGCGCTCGCCGGAGGACGCCGAGAATGCCCGAAAGAGTGGAGACGCCCGAGCGCCCGCCGGACTGGGGGCTTGAGTCACCGTGCAGTCACGCAGAGTTATAAGGCGTCGCCTGTCCTTGCTCCTCGCCAGCGACCACCCATCAGCCACCATGTCCGCCTAAACGCAACGCCCCGTCCGCGCGTCCGTCCCCCCGTAACCCTCTTCTTTCTTGTTTCGCCCCGACTCCTCCTCTCCAGTCTGGCGAGCCAAAGAATTAAGCATGGTTAACACGTCCGTCCATATATCCAAGAACGGCACCATCCTGTTCGAGCCCTTTATCGTCTACCGTATACACCGGTAACACCGCATCCTGCCCCCGCACGCCCTGGCCTCGTACGTGTATGTGTCGTTGCTTCATGTCGTCTGACCCCCCTCACTCACCGGCGTCTCGCAACAGAACACCCCCTCTCGTGTCGCTCAACCGACTTTCGACACCGCATATATGCTCGCCTACTCCCGTTTCGCGATGGCTTCCGAGTCAACAGAACCATCTCCGTCCTTGTTTAGCATGGCCCGCACCAAGCTGCAGTCCGTCGTCGGTAGCGGCGTGAAGGACAGCTGCAGCTTGCACCGCTGGGTACTCCTCAAAAACTCTATTTACCGTTCTCATCCTTCGGACGATGCTGCAGCTGCACCGGACAGGGATGATGTATCATATGCGCGCGCTCAAGATGATGAAGCACCGGGCGTGGAGCCAGAAGAGGTCGCGTTCATGTTCCCCGACCCCGACACGCTCGCGTCTCCTGCGGCGGGCTCCAGCAACGACTCGGAGAACGCGTGGCTCGATTCGCTTCTTGAGACTCTGGGTGGTGAAGACGACTTGGGCGCAGACGACGGCGAGGGTGCTGCCTCGGTCTCGGTGCTGCCTACCGATGAAGACGACGAACTGCTAAGTCCGCTCTACTCACCCATGTCCTCCTCAGACGATCTCGTCGACCAGTCCAGCTTTTACATTAACCCCCATGCCATTCCTATTCCGTACCCTATTCCTTACCCGCCTCTCCAGTCCCCGCTTGTGCAGAGGTGGCTCGATATGGACGAGTCCTCGCGGCTGTACCACGACCCCCTTCCGTACTACGATGCCGACGACGTCGACGACTTGTCTGTGCCCGACGCCATAGAGGACACATCTGACGACGAGTCTGACACGCCGGCGACGCCCTTTGATCATTCGACGTCGTCCCTGGTCGACCCGGCATCTGTTCCCCTTCCCCCTGAGCGGCGGCGGCGCTCTGACCTTCTCCAGCCTCAAGTGTATATTGACACGGACGATTCATATTTCTACCCGTTCGAGCTTGATCCCATCCCACCTCACCAGGACGACGTTGTTGCCGTCGATACCGCCCGTGTCTACCGACCTTCGCTTATTCAGGAGTGCTAGAAAGTCCTGTACTGTACATATTGTATTGCCTCGCCTCCCCCAGCCCCCTCTCGTCCCATCACTGCAGTGTTCCTGGTGTTCCTGTTACCTACCGTACCTGCCATGCATGTTACTGGCCGTACATCATGTCTATAATGCTCGTTGTTCGCTTTGTGGAATCCAGGGTGTTTGATTTATCGGCCGTCGGGGGTGTGTTGCATCACTCCATACCGGAAGATCACCAACTTTGTTCGGACCGAGCCAATCAGGGGCCCGCAACGCGTCCTTCTTAGCCTCGCCCGGCGACTGGGATTGGCCAGGCGGAGGCGCCGCTCTGGGCGTTGAGTGCTCCCCCGCCGCGCAATCTCCACGCGAGTTCATTATACTTACATCCATATGACGGCATCCCGCACAGTCGTCACACATGGCGTACGCAAGCAAGCACTACCCTTCGCGAAGCCCCACACGTCGCTGCCAGTGAGACAGCTATCAATGTACCAGTCCCACCGCACTCCATGCTACAGCCGCAGAACAGTAGTAGGCTACAACATATGAAACGTATTTCTCAAACAGATCCACCCCCGCCTGTGCCGCCCCCACAACGCTCATCAAAGTTGCCTGTCGGAGATGGCAGGTCCCAGAAATCTTCCCCGACTTCCCCCACACGTGCATATTGGACTGCCGTGTTGTTAAACGCCGTTGGGAACGCCGTGCTCGTCGGAAGGTCTCGGGACACGAGATAAGGTGCTGCCCAAACTATCAGTGTACTTGTCCCGGGCGCGCAGGACGCGGTGCGGAGGGAGCTATCGACTCACCCAGACGCCAGACGCAAGGGTGTTCAACGGACAGCTTCCGCGCCGGAACGCTGTGCACGCCCGATACGGTAACTTATCAGCGATACTGTACTCCTCTCCGGGGCGCGGAACAGAGGCCGGGGAAGGGCCCGCAGGCACCATGGGCACACGAGCGGGCCCCAGCCTGTCATCTGAGCTCACCTCTCGGCATAGTCGCTCAGGCGGTTCGCGATAAGGACGAGCTGGGAGAGGCCCGCTCGCGGGTCCGCGCCTGACCAGTTTTCACGTAACAGGTTCTCGTATAGCCGCAGGTCGCAGTGCGGCATGAACGCCACGGTCGGGCCCGCCGCGCGGAAGCGGCCATGCTGCACGGGGGGAGTCAGCGGCGGCGGGCAGGATGCAGAAGCGGGAGCGGCGGCCGCGACGTGCCCTGTCCTCCGTGAGCCGGGCCACACCCAGCGCGGCCAGCAGCGCGATGTCCTCCGCCGCGAAGACGGGGTCGTACACGGATACGTGTGCGCGGTCCTGACGTGTGAACGCGTGCATCAGCGGGCTGCCAGGCGTGCTTCGCGCACGGACGGGAAGACGCACGATCTGTAGGTCGTCGCATATGGCTAGTAGGAAGGCCAGCTGGGCGCGTGCGTCACGCGACGCGGAGGGGCTGCCCAGCCCTAGGCAGAGCACGTCCGGACGCTGCAGGTGGATAGCGTCCAACGACTCGCGGACGATTCCTGTACGGCACAGTGTGTCAGCGACGCGTCCGAGAAGACGAGCACCACGGACGTTTACACTCTCTGATACATTCGGTGTTGCTCAGTTCGTCCATGGTCCGCTGCAGCATCGCTGACGGCGAAGGGACATCCTTTGCGGGCCTGTTGTTGCGCTTCTTCCGGGGACGCGCAGGCTTGAACGCGTCCGAATAGCCGAATGACGGCACCTCTCGCGAGGACATGACGACGACGCCCCGAATAATGCGAGCTCGTGAGTACGGTGATGCAGCGAGGAGGTCAGCAGACAACCGATGCTACCAAGGCAAAATGCTCTCGGGAGATGGCGTGCGGCGAATTTGCCGGCAGAACGAGCTGAGCCTTCCGGGAATGGCCTTGAATGGCAACAGACGCAAACAACCGCTTTGGGGGGGTGTCTGCGACTACGAGCCTGCGCGCTGGTATACGCTGCTATGTTTACAATCGCGTTAGATGATCATGATGGAGGCGCCATTCTGGCGTCCTCTCACACTGATACAGCCTCTTTTGCTCACAACTCCTCAACAAACGTCCGGTCGGCGGTAGCACCCTCGGAGCGCCAGCTCCCCGTAAAGCCTCCACCCATTGTTCACTGAATCAAGGGCGGTGCGGACATTGAACTCGAGACGACCACTGGGCAGTGATAACGGGCATCGAAGCAGTGTCCAGAACTCGAGCTTCTCGCCGCCTCACTCCTGTCCTAACCCCACAAAGGCTCCGTGGATCCTCGAGTCAGCGGTGCTGACCTCGGATGCACTTCTCCATACGCGCAGAACCGCCGATGCAGCCCGGGGCGTGCGTTCGCAGTCCGACAGCTAGCGTACTTGGGTCGTTCATAACACGGACATGCGGACGGCCAAGTGGGAGAGCGAAGCAGAGCCTGCTTCGGAGGTGGTTGGCATCGAGTCATTCAGATATTTCTGGGGTTCCCCCGCAGTCGAGCCGCAGGGTGGATCGTGGATATGATGTGGTTCGCCGACCGATATCGATGTTCTGGGCGGTGAGTCCAGCTATTGTGCACCAATTGAGGACGACTGGCAGCGTCTGATCCTGTGCGTCCTCGGTTCCGTGCGATCGTCTTCGCGCACTGCGGGGGACAGGCACTGAATGGGATCAGAGGGACCCAAATACGGTGGTCTTCGGTGGAAGAGCGAGCTGTGTGCATGCGAATCGTCTTTCTCGGATACGCGGACCTCGACTTTTACGATGCCACATGTAGTGGCAGCTGTCATCTTGTCGAAGTGCTGTAAGATGTCCTGACTGACAGCCGAATGTGGATGTATGCGGCTACTGGTTCGCTCAGGCGGGCATACTCGATAGCGGAGTAGTCTCCCAGGGGACGGATGATGGACGTGGTCTTCATTTCGGATGAATCGAGAACTGGCTATCTCATCCATGGCTTCAGCGCAGTCGACGGCAATACAGATCAATTAAACACTCACTGCGTAATAACGATTCGCCTTCCCTTCGAGTGACGTCCGGACCTTAGAATCTACCCGAACGCAATTGGCGGTCATTGAGCGATGACCAGTTACCACGAGCAGTGCTCGGGCAACTGCCAGGCCGTGCCCGCCTACACGGAGCGATAAGCTACAGGATTCTTCATTCACTCGGAGTACAACACGCAGGGGTCATCTGATATACAGGTGTGAGTACAGCGCCGTCATTCCTTACTGCCAGTGCCTCGCTCCGTTCGCATTCACAACGTCTGCAGCGCCCAAAAGTCGTCCCCGATGTACGTCACGGTCTCGACCCCGACGCCCTTGTTCACGTTCTTCATCTCCTCCGTGCCGAGCTTCGTGATGCCAATGCCGACGGCGTGCTCCTTGCCCTCCGCGTGGATCGCGACGGGCGTGCCCGCGGGCAGAGCGGCCTCGGCGGGCGGGAGGTATCCGCCCTTCGAGGTCATCCCCGGGCACATCATGTGCGCGCCCGCGAGCAAGAAGCGGATCGCCCCGCGGTCGATCCGCACCATCGGCAGGACGAACGGGTCTGCAGTGAGGCACTCGGTGAGCGCGGCGCGGCACAGCATTCGGGGTGCGAGGACGAGTACGTACATTTGTGTAGCAGGCGCAGCGTGGGGAAGAATGGGCCGTCGAAGTGCTGGAAGAAGAGGGGCTCGCCGTGCAGCGTGTAGATCGAGATATGGTCTCTGCTGTCGCCGTTCGGTGTAGCGTGGATATGATCAGTGTGACACGGGGCTGGACGGTGAGACGACTGACCATTTCACGAGCGTGAGCGGCTCTTTCTTGGGCCAAATGTGCTCGAATGTCTCCAAGTCGATCTTCCAATGCGAAAGAATACCGGAGCGTATGGATCGCTGGACGGAGGACTTCAAGCTCGTCTGTCCAGATACATCGCTCGATGGACTGAATCTAAACCAGGTTTGCAACCTTAGTTCACCAGCGAACCATGACCACAGCCGCGTACTTTTTGAACATCTTGACGCTATCTGGTACAGCCCTCTGTGCCTCAAGGAAGTCGAGACTGGCGTCGTGGTAGCCGATGAGATTGATGTACAACCGGGGCGCAAGCTGAGATGTAGTCCTGCGGAATCCAGATGTGACAGATCTCCAGATGCGCTTGCAGCTTGAGTGAGTTGCCGCAAGATTGCAGATTATCGCGAGCACGTGTTGACCGACTGGCGAAGTCGCGTCGCGCGAGGCGTGTCCGGCGCGCCACTCCCAACTGTACGCATAAATACAGACGATACATTATCCTCGTTTGTATTCCTGTCGTAAGCTAATTGTACATGTGAGACATATATGCGGTAACAGCGAGATGACGATAGCGCGATTATACACTGCTGCTGCGAAAGGACGTTACAATGACGGTAGGGGCGACGGGGAGGCGACAGGGGACGGGGAAGGGGGTTGGGGGTAATGGAGGGGGGGGCACGGGCAGAATACATTACTTTGCAGCAGTCGAACCGAATCTTTAGACCAAATGGACGGAGTCTATTATACAGCGGCATGTGCTCGGGGCAGTCCTTCTTCATATGTCCTCATCCTTGTCTTCTAGCTGCGAGGGCTTCAGCATGCCCGGGATGCGCATCGCCGCCATGCGCTCCTCTTCAGCCTTGCGTTGCGCCTCAGCCTCCTTTTCTTCCAGATACAGCTCTGCGTTATCCCCGGAGAACTCCTTAAGCTGGATGAGGAAGTCCCGCAGAGCGAGCTTGAAGCGGTTGATGTCGCTATGAAACTCGGCGAGGTTCAGCACAAACGACTGGATCTGACCCCTGGATGACAGATACTCGTCAGAACAGAACGCGCTATTAACGATAAGATGCTTACAGTTGTACGTGCGGGAAGGCAGATTTCAGGAGGTTGGCGGTGTACTCCTTCAAGAACACCGAGTTGCTCATCGTCGGATCTGGTACCGACGCAGGATCGAACAGCGGCACAGAAATCTGGTTAGTCTCCACGAGCTGGAACATACGCGCAAGTAGCATGGACTGGAGCTTGAAGCCACTCTTGTGGTCGGTGTCTGTGAGTACGAAGAATATATCTTGCATGATACTGAGGAAATACTGCTGGAAGAAAGCGTTCGACACCGCCGGGTCGGCTCCAGCGAAGTTGTTGACGACCTCCAAACATACTACGTGATGGTGAGCGGCCATTCTCATATCGGGATAGCGAGACACCTACAGTTCAACCCCGTCTCCGCGATATCTCGCATTGTATGTTTGATCGCCCAAATAATACTATCCATGAATAGCTTGAACTGTTGCGGCGGTACAGTGAGCAATGCTATGCAGTACGGTCAGTTTCGCAGGCAAGGCATGATCGATATGGTCATTATACTCGCCTGGGAAGCAGTTTAGGTTGATTGCCCTCAGTAGCTTGAAGAAGCCAGCACGATGCTCCGGGAACTCAGAGAAGTCCTGATTGATCATGTTGAGCGTAGGCTCAAACACAGCATCCAAGATGGCGGGAACTTGGGGTGTAAGCAGTGGCTACCAGGCCGCCAGTCAGCAGATATACATGTAACACAAGCCAGTGGAACATACCCCAAGACGGCCGATGATGGTGGCCATCACGTTCAAGACTTCCGCGTCTCGAGCCGCAGGTACGTTGCGGTTGTAGTCACCGAGGATGGCGTCGAGCAATGGAGGCATGAAGTTCATGTTGACCGCCTCGAGATCTTCCGCCTTCTTGATGAACGTCTCCATGAGCTTCAAGATCTCCTTTTTGATCGTCCTCAAGTACCGAACTTTCGGAGTCTTCGTCGCGATCAGGCCTGCGAGAAATACAGTGGGTCAATAAATCATGGATGTATGAGACCTATACTGACCTTCCCGTGCAACGGTCTCGCTAATGATGCCGCTAACGGCCTTGTATAAGCCCAACATGTCGAGGAATATCCGGCCAATCTGCGGTAGGTAGAAGCTACCAATCGAGGTGCAAGCCGCAACATTGGTCTTCAGGACGTTGGAAAGGATCTTGATGTTCTCGTCACTCGAAAGCACGTCCATATTTTGTGCCGCCTGCTGCATCAAGGAGTCCCACTGGCAAAAGACATGGTAAACCGTTGCATGTCATGAGAAGTAACAGGCTAACTTACAGCGTTATTCGGCAGCTCCATGAGCTTGGCGATCAGCTTCTCTTGCTGAGGCTTGTTCGGCGTCGCCGAGATCATATATCCTACAGCTTCGTAGAATGTATGGACCTATAGTATAAACGCGTCAGATATAGTCAGTACTCGGCGTTGCTGGCTGAAACCAACCTGCTGGGGCGAGAGGTCGACAGTGATCCTATGCAGTGACCGTAGGATCTCATCAACGAACGGCTCAGATTCTCCCGATTGCTGCATGACGAAGTGCCGCCTGCACTTCTGCGCGATCTTGATGAAGGTATCACATGCCATGTCTTGCACACCTGGACGGACGTTAGAGCCATTTTCACAACCACGCGGGAACTAATTGCCGGCCAGCGGCACAAAGATTGGGCACTGCTGTGAGTATCACGGAACCAATGCGTACCTTCATGTGTTTCGTGCATGAATTCGAAGAGTTTGTTGACGACAGTCTTCAGGAACTTCCAGTGCGCTTTGAGGAAGCGAGGATATTGGCCAACGATATACATGATATCCGATGCGACGACAGCCTTGTTGTCCTTTCCCCGCTTGATCTCACAGAGACCCAACAAGTCCTTGATCACCGTGACCAAGAAACGTTTCTCTGTCTCCTCGTCTGAAAGTAGGGTAATCAGTATTGCAGACCTGAAGTACCAAGGATACACATACTCATAGCACCAGAGATAGATCCGATGGCCCAGCAAAGCGTGTTGAGATTCTGCCATGACCACTCCGAGCCGTCAACCTGCTTAGCAAGCTTCTCTGTCAAGATGTTTTCCGTGTCGTTCACGTCCAAGTGTGTCAGGTAGACAAGCAGTTCGCGCATGGACTTGTACAGGACGATCGTGTCGCTCTCCTTCATGAACTCACGGACAATCTCGCCTTCCTCGTTCTCAACGATGAGCACCTATGCGTCTTTAGTCAGGGGTGTAACGAATGGCAATAAATGACCACACACCTCTTCGGGCTTTACCATCTTCTCGATAACGACCAGGCGAAGGTTCGAAAGCACATCGCTGTAGATGTTCTTTCTGAGAGCGAGGCCGTTGAGCATACTTTGACTCGACCCAAGGCTGAGTCCCATGAGCAAGCCACTTTCGCCAATGGGAAGCGCTTGTATCTCCTCGTAGAGCTCGGATACGAGTTTCAGCCAGTACTCCAAGCAAATCTTGAAGATCTCCCGCTCGTCAACTTGAGATATCTTGACCATGTAGAGATGCGCGTTCAGCAGTACGTCCCGGTTCGCCTCCGTTTCGACAGCGCGCAAGTGGTTTTGTAGGAAATTCGACAAGAATAGCGCGAGGTTAAGGACCAGCTCCTGACCTGCGTCACCGGCGGCCGAGTACGCCGCTGCAATGTTTGTGCTGGGAGGGATCATCCGGTTCACAGATGTCATGACCATAGCAAACAAGATAACGAATTTGGGGTCGTATTCCGGTCCAACGTTGAGCGCAGCGATCTCCGCAAGGCACTTCAAGGTGATGTTGCGGAACTCGGGCGCTTCAAGGAACTGCAAGCAGACAGAACGCGTTAATTCCCGTATAGTACGCGTCTCGACGCGTTTTCACTCACCCTATTTAGCAGAAGATCAATGATTGTGGTCTCAAAGATATAGCCGAGGGGGATCCAGTTAAGGAACCTCAGCAACGTCTCCAGCGTAGCCTTGATCAAGGAGGTCTTCTGGGCCTCCTCTAGAATCTCCGAACAAAGTTTGAAGATCTCTGAGAACTCGCCACACATCTGGTTCTTCAAATGTTTCACTTTTGCTTGTGTCATCTGCTCTGCAGAGAAGTCGAAGATCTCTTCCGACAGAAGCTTAAGGATAACCATGTTGTTCTCGCAAAGTGATAGGTTCGTCTTTGAAGACTCAACGAGTTCAGTGATGAATGTTGGCCAATTGTGCGGCCACTCCTGCTTGAGGATCTACGCGAAGCATCAGTCCATTCAGGTTCGTGTAATGTGATTAGGCTACGCACCTGGACCAGGGCCAGGTTGAGTTTGTTTAGATATGTCTTCTCCCTCCGCATCGTAGCCTCATCAGACGCTACTTTGACAGTGATTCCAACGACAAAATTCCGGATGCCTGGTGACATTATGAAGCAAGGTCATGAAAGAACGCTTATAGGTACTCACCTTGCCGTTGACCCTCCGGAAGCGACTTCCATCTTGTCGTAATCAGCTTCTCCAAGATCTGAAGCCCGATGTACTAGGTAGAGTTGACTGATAAGCACGCAAGTATGACAAGCGTCGCGGACTACACGCACCTTGGTTTGAGGAAACGACGAGCGCTCGAGGATATCAGGCACCCTTGTCCACGCGTCCGGATTCTCTTGAAACTGCGTCAACACTTGTTGAGCCATTTGTTGCTACACGCAAAACACACGAAGTCAGCGCCACCCAAACTCCGAAGGCAGAATCGCACATACTTCCTGTCCTGCGCCTGAGTAGAACGCGATGACCACATTGTCCATGACCGAGACATCGAACTCCCGCGAGAAGTCCAAGATGCTCTACACGATCTTCAGTATCGCTGAGCACCAGAATGCACAGATACTCACCTCCATGGTGACGAAGCTATCGGTGAACGCGTGCACCCGTCGTCGCTGTGGTGGTGGATAGCAAAGCAAACCTGGCTTACTTACAACGTGCGGTGGCTGGGCAGAGGGTCGCCGCGTGAGTAAGATCCGACGAATGATCTCCGAAAACACGCTTTCAGACCCCGACGGTGGATGCGTCGCGGCAGGCTGCGGCAAGCTGCGGCAAGTCGCGGCACTCAAGTCCGGGAAAGTCGGGTGGCGTAAGTCACGGTAGTGCGTCCCCGGGCCAGTCCCAAGGATCGCAGTGGTGCGCAATCACGCACTCTGCGAATTAAGCACCTGCCTCCAGTCTCCGCGTAGCAGCGGGGTATATGACAACCGTGAGTAGTGTGATTCTTCACTCGCTTCCTTGTCCCTGATTATCATGTCTATCCCAGAAATTCAGCAGGCCTGGCGCGTCGTTGGGAGAGGAGACCCCTCAAAGGTCTTGCGCTTCGATAGGGATGTGCCAGTGCCGAAGAAACCCGTCAAAGGCGAGGTGCTGATCAAGGTACATGCAGTGGCGCTTAATCCAGTGTAAGTAAGTCGTACATTCCACACGGACATAGTACTGATGGCGTTCATCTAGGGGTTATAAGATTATGAGAGTTGCACCCAGCTTCGTGATTAAGAGGCCGTATATTTCTGAGAGCGACCTGGCGGGTACGGTAGTCGATGCGAACGGGACAAGTTTCAAGGAAGGAGATCGAGTTTATGGGTGGATCCCTGTTCGTGAGTCCTGCAGGAGTAGTCGTGCCTGCTACCCGACCCGTGTTAACTGCGCTCAGCAACCATAATCAAGACACGCATGGGTGCTCTGGCACAATACACCCGTGTTCCTGCAAATAACCTCGTTCCTATCCCTGAAAACACCAGCCCTGTGCAAGCCGCAGGAATCACCCTTGCGTCCATGACCGCCTACCAGGCTCTGTTTGACGTTGGTGGCCTCCAGCCAGAACAAAGTGTGTTCATCAACGGCGGTAGTTCTGCAGTTGGCGCATTTGCTATCCAGCTCGCTAAGGCTGCCGGCTGCACGGTCACTGCAAGTGCATCTGGGAAAAACGAAGAGTACGTGCGGTCTCTAGGTGCAGACAAGGTGGGCATCCCGCAACATGAAGGCATCATCGTCGCCGGACGCTGATATATGTTTAGTTCGTTGACTACACCAAGGCACCTCTACACGAGACCCTAGCTAATCAGCCACCCACGCCGAAATACCACGTGTTCCTCGAGGCTGTCGGCCTTATAGACACTTCGCTGTACACGAACAGCGAGGCCTACCTTGCTCCAGGCGGGACTTTTGTCTCTCTAGGACCACAGCCGAAGGGATTCGACATTGCTGCAATCGTGAAAGTTGCTTGGAAAGTCTTCCTTCAACCGCGTTTCCTGGGTGGAACTAATCGTTCGTGGAAGTATGTGTGCTTATGCTCTCAGCCTCATAGATAGGCTCACAAGCTGTCTCAGACTCGTCCAGGTCCGCCACAAACGAGAAGATTTGGAGCAGATTGCCAGATACGTCGCCGAAGGTTCGTCGACCATGTCTATTGTCGGCATCCCCTGACGTCTTCACCAGGGAAAGTTAAGCCAATCGTGGATTCAGTTTACAGCTTCGAGGATACATTGAAAGCGTACGATCGCCTGTTGACTAGCCGGGCAACCGGAAAAGTTGTGATCAAGGTAGACCCCGACGTTAGTACTGAGTGAAGGGGCGAAAACACCAAGGCTTAGCCTCCCCTACCCAATAGCTCATACCTTGATACTCTGGACTTTCGTATGCAGCTCATATTCTGATATCCGGTATATATCTCCCCGGTCTACTTACTACCCCAGTGTTCTTGATATACTACTTACCGTCCACTTTCCCAACCGAGATGGCTGATTGACTGCAGTTGCCTTATGTGGCGGTGGCGTCGATGTGATTCATGGATCACCGCTTGAAGAAGCTTGACTCTAGCCACCATCGCGTACTTACACAGTATTGTACGTATCAGATAGACATACGATTGCGAGTCAAGACATCGTCCACTGCAATTCAAGACTTTATGGAATCTCCGACCTCGCGTTTACTGGAATCAGCTACTCCGATTTCTCAGGGGGCCGAAGCAGCAAGTGGGATCCCAATTCGTCTATGACTGCTCTAACGCGCCCTCGTCCGGTATCCGGTTACCACAGAAGGTCTTCAGAGCTTATTTGCACCCGTCGCTTCAACGGTCGAGTTCGGAGTTACAGTCGAACGCGTCCGATATCAGGGAACCGATCTTGCTCAAGTATCGATTTCATAAACAATATCGACATCCGACGCTTGATACTACGTTGACAAAAGCCAGAGTAGCTGGAGAAGCTCGCGCAATCATCAAATGTTTGCGGTGAATGCTGCCTACTTCTCAACCATTTCCAGATCAGCAACTGACCCAAGCTACGTAGACATGGCGTCAACGTACCAGGCATCCGGATGGTAGACGCGACTGAAGGAGTGTTAGGCCTGGAATGGATCGACGGCAAGACCGTTAGGTTTCTGCTTGGCGGCGGTGCAGAAGATGAAGACGAAGACGAGACCTTGGAAGAAGGCGATGAAGGTCAAGTAGTCAAAGAAGATCCTCTAAAGGAATACGGCGTTTCACAAGGCCAGGTCGTCCCTTCGCCCAACGCATTCCCTGCCAGCTCATGATTTTCACAGACGATATCATGGGGATGATTGGTTCTGAGATAGCTAAAATGCACAGTGCAGATATCATACATGGCGACCTAACCACGTCCAATATGATCGTTAGGCATCCGACGCCCCCTAAAGGTGTTCAACTTGTAAGTGACCTTGCCTGGCAGAGATTACATCAATTTCACTCATCTTACGGGCGCAATGTAGGTATTGATTGACTTCGGACTCGCTTACACGTCGACGCTTGCGGAGGATAAAGCGGTTGACCTATACGTCTTGGAACGCGCGTTCTCTTCAACACACCCTGCGTCCGAACCTCTCTTCGCATCTGTGCTCAGCGCGTATAAGGAAAAAATGGGGAAAGACTGGCTGTCAATATCCAAACGATTGGATGATGGTACGTGGTTTCTCGAAGTGGCCACTACTTGGTCTAACAGAAGCTCTAGTCCGCCTTCGTGGTCGCAAGAGAAGCATGGTAGGATAAAGTAGCAGGGTTCTTGTGTTGACACGCAGTCGAACACTGTACCCAAATGAGCGATACATCATGCAACTGACATCAGGTTCATATCTCGCGCGCATGTTCAGGTTTCAAACTATGTTCATTCGGATTTGACGCTGACGCAAACTTTGTCGACATATTTCAGTTTCCATTGACGACGACGACACGCGCGCGTTTATCAGCTTGGGCCGAGTATACTGCATATACTGTACTCTCACAGCCTTATGGAATCAGCCCTCTAAGTCCACCACACTGACCGACGTTCTTACAGCTGCTCGTGGGCGATATGTCGGAACCTCGAGTGCACCCAGTCCAGACCCGTATGGCTTTGCCAACGCGTGGCACTAGCGGCTAGGATTCATCCCCGTAGGTACTGCCTGACAGGATCTTGGACGCGGCACGCCTACTCAGACACTGAGACACATCTGCCCCTCCACTCCACTTGGTCAATTGAAATGGAATGTGCATCATTGTATCCCTCCAGCTTGTAGCTATCTCTCAGAATACCCCCGAAAGTGGGCTAGTAGTACTTGCCAAGCAACTAGTACTAGTAGTGTAGTATTAGTGCCGCAAGTGTGACTGTGCGAGTAGGCGAGATCCTGATCTGATATGGCGGTAGTACAGGTTACTGTACATGTACATACCAGCGACTCGCGCGTTTATCAGATGCATCGTGGTTAGGGCGGTCGGCCCACAGAAGAAGCGATGGTTCACGAATGCAAATAAGTTACATTCAAGTTCAACTCTGGTTTCATCGGCGTTACAGAGGTAATTCTGTCCACTTCTCCTACCATAAACCTATCAGCGCGCTGCGTTGCCTCGGAGTTGATCTGTGTTGTCCATACAATGGATATCGCCATCTCTGGTGCCGTTGGGATCCTGAACGTCGCGGGAGACGCAGGAGTTCCGGGGACGGCAACTATTGCAAGTCTTCTCTCAGAAGTCCGGAAAGCATGTGATCAAGTCCAAGTAAACAAGGTCAATGATCGTATTGGCAGAACTGAGCTGAAACAACGAGAGAGATCTCACTTTGACACGCAGAAAGCATGTCGAACGCTCGCAAACAAAACCGCAGAACTGTCGTACATGATCGCAGCTCAGATCTCCTCCACAGGCGTACAGGATGAATCATTCCGCGACCTCTTGAACGAACTCGAATTGTATGTCTACTGGTACAACGACAACTAGCTTGGAGGACAGCTGATCTTCTCCTACTATCCATAGGACACTCGGTGGTATATATCAGCGTGTCAACACATGGTCTCGGTATTCGACGCTCAAGGCATTGTGTAAGTCCTATTGTACAGATGCCGTCGAAGCTCTCTTGGAACATGCCTTAGATAATAGAAGCACTATCGGAGACGGGATTACTCATTGCAACGATGACTTGGATACGATGATGACTAAATTCACGGTAACTTATGTCTCGACTGATGGAGACGCCCTTAATCGGTATGACGGTGTCCATTAGATAGTTGCCCCCATACGACAAATAAATCTGCAAGCTAAGACAATGCAGCAAATGCAAGCCAACCAGGAAGAAATGGTCGAACGGATGGCAGAGATGAAGATCATGACTGTCAAAATCCTCCAAGACCAACGATCCCTCCGTGAAGCTGCAGACATGCAGGATCAGGGAGAACCAGCGGCTGAAATGGTCATGGAAGAAGGACAGAAGGCAAGCAGCTCTGTCGACTCGTATGAGGACTATGTTTTGACTAATCTCTGGCAAGTTAGCTTCTGGCCGAGACCCGCAGTGACCCCAATGGTGCAATTTCTCAAGACGATTATGACCAATGCCGCAGAGGCCTAGCCCATCTTCAACAACTCACCGATATCTTACCTTCCATTAAACAACTCAACGGAGAAGTCATACGCGTAGGCGATCGGCCGGTTGAGATTGGTGGACATAGTCAGATCTGGAAAGGGCTTTGGCTGGGCGAGATCGATGTTAGTCCACGCATATGATAGCTCCACGCATGCAGTATGACCGTAACAACTTCGCTCGCAGGTAGCACTGAAAGTTCTGCAAGAAGTGCGCGTATCAGACCGCTCACAAAAAGTGCGTTCTGCTCACCTCGGCGATAGGCTGCAATTGATATACTTATTGACTGCTCTGGCAGCGCTTCATACATGAGATTGAAATCTGGTCGAAACTCAAGCACGCTCACGTCCAGCCACTGTTTGGTATTGTGACCGATATTAGCCCGCTCGTCCATGTCGTGCGTTACAGCTCATGCGTTTGGCGTCATGTTTTGACTGTAATGTGAAAGGTGTCCTTGTGGAGATCGGATGGAAATCTGCTCGAGTACGTGGGTCAAACGACGCACACAGCTGACAGTGGTTGATGGTATGATAGGTATGTCGGAAGCGTCAACGACTCGAACAAAACACACCTGGTTAGCGCAATCTATGTGCGACCAACTCGCATGAACTCATTGCTCTGGCATAGTTATATGGCGCTGCAAGTGGTCTAGATTACCTTCATGGCGAAGGAATAGTGCATGGAAACGGTATGCCTCGTTACTGGTCGGGTTGCGAGCTTTGACAAACTGAATTGCGGATTGCCAGTGCGATGCGTGAGCATCATAAAACAATCATGAATTCCGGTCACTGACTTGTCATTAAGAGTAACATTCTCGTGTCAAGAAAGGTTCGTGTATGGGGCAAGACGGCAAAGCACTGACGTTTATACGAACGTCTAGGGCGATGCTCTGCTTTGCGACTTTGGCATGGCCAAGCTGGTTGGCGACATCAATGAAACGCCTGCAGCAACCACGCTCACGAGGTCGGGGTCAACACGATGGCTCGCCCCGGAACTCATATTTGAAGACACCGTCCTGCTCACCGCTGGCTGTGACGTTTGGTCCTTCGGTATGACGATACTCGAGCTCTTCACAAGGCATGAACCCTGGGCAGAGAAGAGGCGAGATGCTCATATCATCACCGCCATGAGCAAGGGCCAAATACCAGACCGACCTCGGAATCTCCTGGAGTTGACAGACGACATCTGGGGGCTGATGGTGGAGTGCTGGAATAGAAGCCCCAATGCACGGCCGACGATGGCCGCCGTGACCGCTCGTCTACAATGAAGGAAGTACGTACGTTTACTCGCATTATACCACCATTCCTTCCTATGGAGTCGGCTCCCAGCAATAATTAATGTATAGCGGGCTCGTGTATGTCCCATCCGGAGGCGATATGGTAGAATATGCTGAGCGCACATGGACCATCGATCGCTTAAACATCATAATTTGACCGCACCTGTTGTTAACAGGACGTACCCGTATCTTCCAACGAGTGGGGATGCTACATGAGACGTATTGCGCGTTTCTTCATGATGAGCCTAACGCCTATCTTGTCTTGGCTAGTCAGCACAGTTGAGGACGGCAGGATAAGTTGCACTGTCCCGAACTCACAAAAAATCGGTTAGTACAGGTCAGCCCCGGAAGGGGCCGGGACTGGCAGGGGCAAGAGCAAACACGCCTGCGTACCCGATCGATCGGGTGGGTTGACAGGGGCACGTCTTGGAGCGCTGCGACCTCGCCCGTCCCGACAATAGGGGCGAGGAAGCTCATAGCTGCAAAAGGCAGTGCTATGCAGCCGTTTTCCGTACTCCCCAGTCCCTGTGACTGTGATGTCTCCTGTCCTAGTTTTCGTCCTGTAGTTTCAGCGACGCGTAGAGGTGTCGAGAAAAGACGGGTCTCTGAAAGCCGGGAACGAATGCACATACAGTCAAAAGAGAAGATCCTATGAACAGAACGGGCGGTAGGGAGGTAGTGGAGGGGACCATCAGGAGGGCGTACTGTGGCCAATGCCCAGTGGCTGTAAATGCCTTCCCCCGCTGGTGCCGCGCCCTTGTTCATGGCCAACATTTCCCGCGCGTTTGACAAACGCACTAGCTGCGCCACATCTCTCGCCAGACTTCGATGAGCCCAGGGCGACGTGCCGGCGAGTCGTTGGCCGCCCTCGCGTCTGCAGTATTTCGACGACCTGAAGTCGGACAGCCTCCTGTTACACTAGCGACCTCCCAGAAGCAGAGCGACGGATCCAATCGAGTTTTCGCTCGAGCCACCTATCTATTATTCAAATCAACCGGGGGTCCCAGGCAGCGAAGTGACAAGACAGAGGCTCGATGACCGGAAGTATGGGGTTCGCTGCGCGGAGGGGGGAGGGGAGAGAATCCTCAAGGAAAGGGGAAGTGGGAGTTGATTCCTGGGTCTGGGAGAGGGTAGAGAGTGCGGAAGCCCTCCACGACCATCTCATGCTGTGAGCGGCAGCGATGTCGCCGGCCGTTTGTTGGACTCGCGCTGCTGGGACATTGAGTCAACTTCGGTGAGGCATAGCCTTCAAACCTGAATATTCCTCTCGTGGCCTCACACTCCAACGAATCGAACCAACTCACCCATCCGCATGTTCACCACAATCTTCTATGCTTCTCGTTGTGTTGCCCATCTCAGGCATGCGCAATGCCCGTTGTGGTGCGCCGACGCCGACGCCGACTCTCTATATGTCCCCACAAAGCGACGACTGCCAATTGCGTGTCTTCACGGGCGACCTCCAGCACGTTTTCGTGCTCGCATAGGATGAGGCGAAGACATTCGACGGAATTGCACGATCTCCATTGAACATCCGTGAGTACAGGTCCGTAGTACTGCTTTCGACTATACGCTGAATAATCTCCGACGCACGGTCTTGCATACATAGGTCCAGCGGACAGGATAAGCAGGAGCAAGTCGTTCGCAGTGCGATGCGGGACTAGTACTCAGGGGCAACCCGGTGAGTGCTGTGCAGAACTCAACGAGCAGCGAAACACGGCCAATATCTCAAACCGGACAGTAACAGGATTACCACGGCGTCGGTAGCAGTATCACGAGTGATGGGATTTGGGAGACGAGGCTTCCTACTGGGCAAAAGAAAGCGGCCGCCATCAGTCTGGGGATAATCCCTGGTCATTGCCGAGCCACGCCCAGGAACATGGGCTGGCACCGAGTGCTGCCTCGCGATTCGCTCGGGGCCAACGGACATCGGAGACGTGCCGATACTGGCCACACGCCGGCCCAACGTCGACGTCGACGTCGAGCATGCAGACCGGAGGCACCCGTGTCCTTGAGCATCGCGCACCCAGCCCACGGCCACTGTATTGGAGACCACAACGATACAACAACATCCGTGTCGTGACTGTGCCGCACACTCACCTGCGCCGTTCCTGTTGCTACCGACCGACAAGGTTTCCGCACAGTGGACGACACCGCGGTGCGTGCATCTGGCTGAGCAAACAACTTCAGTGCGGCGCACCATCTACGGGCGGTTCTGCGCCCTTCCGATACTCCATATATGCGAACAACATGACGGTCGCTTGTCACTCACGTCGTGCTATGAGACCCTCTAATCCACTTTCCCTCCCCCGTGTCGTCGGCAGCCTCCCCTTCCAGCGCTTCGTGTCACGCCGGAAGCCACGCGTCGCGGAATATCTGCGAGTCCACGATGCGTTGTACGGCGGACCGTGGCAGTTAGGAGAGTCGGTGACAGCCAGCGACCCGCTGATTGCTGCAGAGCGTTCTCCTCGTCCCCCATGCCACCGTCTCGTCTTCATACAGCCATTGTCGAACGGGTCGAGGGCGATGCGTCTAGCCAGGGAGGTGGATGCAGTCTTTGGCGCGTGGGGTGTATCCAGCAGATCGGGAGCTTCGAGGGCTCTCCGCGTCAGCGCGAACACGCTGGCTGTTCGCTTGTCGTATGGCGCCGACATCGGGCCCCAGCAAAGCGACTTTCCCAGATTGCCTCATCATCCCCCTGGCCGTTAATTGTCGCCCCCCTGTCCGGACGGCACCGTAAGCCCTGCGTCGCGGAGATTTGGTGCCTCGGTCGGTCCTAGCCTATGGCAATCGCGTCTATCGAGATGGCCATCGAGGGATCTCTTGTGGGGTAAGCTGCTAGCAATGCCTCGAGGGGGCACAGCGCGTCTTTGCTGGATCGCGCTGTTTGAATATTCGGATGGTAGGGGGCGACGCGGAGCTCTCGTGCATTCTCCGCCTACACCACGCCTCCTGTGCCTTGTCCTCTAGATCGCCATTGCAGAACGAAGGCAGTTCGACGCGCATACACGAAGCTTATACTGGTCGCGGTTCCTGGACGCAGTTGAGGTACTTGTGGTCGCGTCCGCATGAAGCAACGGAACGCGAGAAGCATGACAAGACCTGGTTTATGGGAGTATGAGACCACATGAAGACGATTGAATGCCCTCATTCGATTTTCGAGGGTGGCACACTTGCGCACAGGGTACAGCACACCCTCTCTGCCTTTTTTGACCTGAATGACCCTCACTAGGGCATATTGGACTACGTATGTGGTCAGGAACTTACATGTACGTATACCACTATGCAGAGGTGGACCCTTACCTAACTCTGTTCGCGCCCCAGTATACGGGCCTAGTCCATGGGTACTTCGAGAAGGTTCATGCCGCCCAGTGCACATTAAGCTACAGAAGAAGTCTTGCCAGTACGCGGCCGACAGGCCATCCTACTTCAGAACGTTGAGTAAGGTGTCCAAGTCATCAAAGTTACCACATACCATGGCTTTACTGACGTGAATCCACCCATCCAGGAGCGGTGTATACCACGTCATCGGTATGCCATGCGCCACAGTATGATCAATCCCTCGCAAAGGACTCGCCTTGGGCTTATACAAATACCTCAGCCCTCTCGAAGTACCCCGGTTGAAACGTCAACTGATGGAGCGCGCATAACGGGATGCCAACATACCGCACCTGTGACCAATTCGCCTCTTCTATCCCTCGTCTGGCCTCTCCCCACTCTACCATTCGAAGGCGCCTCCGTTGCCTCGACGCGTCCACCGTCGCTCTGCGCAACCTCTAGTAGCTGCGCGCTTCCACGTACCTTGGACCACCCGACCTTCGCGCCGACCATGTGCCCGTCGTCCGCCCCGCTGTCGCTCCGGTAGAGTTTGACCGTAGCTCGAGCGCGCCGCCGAGGTCCACAAATACATTCAGCAATTCATGTCGGCTCTCCGTTCGCTGAACTCTACGTGCCGGACCGCACGGAACCGAGGTCGAGAGACAGACATCCATTCCAGCGGCAGAGGGGCGTGGTGGCATACGAGGCCGGATCCACCTCCCCTCCGGCCTCGTGCATGAAACTGTCGGGTGCCAGACGCGCTGGCCGCCTCCGTCCGTCGGGTCAGGAAGAGCAGGTTCCAGCAGCGGTCGTCGATATTCCGTCCGTCCAAACGCGAGTCCGTGTCCGCGCCTACTCTCGCGGCGGCACCCAGGCGTCCTCCAGATCCCAGAGACCGCAGTCTGGTGCAGACGCCAGCGCCCGGCATGACCTGGCAGGGCACCTTCGCTGAGTCTTTGTCCCCGGCGCGCGGAGATGGCAGACCAGCCATTCACAGTCAGCGCATATTCAATCGACGGGCCCGTCCCCCGCGGGCTTGGACGCGGCACAATCCGTCTACCCCGCATTTCGTCGGATTCGCGTCGCGCGGATCTGGAGTGCTCTGAGTCGCCGGAGACAAGTCGGACGACGCATTTCGTGCAGCAGCAGGTGTGCTCGAGATGGGCGTCCGTCCTCTGAGCCCTCGTCCGAGCCCAGTGTCTCAGCCCAGTGTCTCGTGCCCCTCGTGTTCACGCTCTCCTGACGTCTCTCGCTCCCATGCTGGCCAAATAGGCTCAGATCGAACGCTGTACAAGTCCCTGAGTCCAAATAGATAATATTCTTCGCACGACAATCCAGTATGACACATTTTCGCGATATACAGACAGATCACCAAGAAATATCCAAGCAGCGACGACTCGACGACTACAGTATACAACACCGACGACGAGATGGCTAAATCCTATCTTACACCTGCCACGGGGCGACGATACGAGAGCAAACGGGAGCGGCAGCATAGATGAGAGCATTCAACACGTTCACTGCGTAGCCGATCGTAAGACAAAGGGTCTCGAGCGCATGTAGAGCAGCACGTACAGAGATCACACAGTATCCTCACTTGCCATGTCCGTTGTGAAGGGATTCCGGCATTCTCCCGTCGAACCGCATGTCCCGGCGAGGCTCAACCATGGCATGGTGGTGCATGCCGATGTTCATGTCCGGGCCCCTGGAAGGCGGCTTCTGGTACATCTGAGGCGGCGGATACGGCTGGTAGTGCTGTGCAGGATGCGGGTGCGCTTGCGGCATCGGGACTGGCTGGCCGCCTTCAGGCGGGCGTGGCGCGTGGACCATGTATGGTGTGGCGTACTGAGGTGGGTACGCAGTGAAGATAGGATAGTAAGGAGCGGGCGGGTATCCAGGCGCCTCGCCCTCTTGCCCGCCATGGCCAGGCATTGGCTGCTGAGGAGGGAGCGGGGCATATACAAGCTGCGGGACGTAGACGGGTCCCTCACCGGGCTTGGGCAGATGGGTCGGGTACTGGCCGTAGAACGGCGCGTAGGGGGCTACGTAAGGGATGGGCGGTGTAGCGCTCGTAGCTGCAACAGCCGGCGGGATGACCAGTCCCGGCTGGCCGTTGGCGTCGACCGGCTGGTCGACGCTGTTGGCTGTGGCCCTAGAGGTCATTGCTGTGTGGCGGAGAAGAATCGGCACGGCACTCACGCTTTCCATCACGCTTCTTGTATGGTCCCCGTTTGACTCCCTTCTGCCGTTCTTTGCGCTGCGAGTCAACGCACTCCTCGGCGATGCCGTACTTGACGCAGCGGAGGCACGGGCGGGCGTCGTCGCACTTCTTGCAGGCTTTCTGGCAGTTCGTGCAGGCGTTCTTGACCTGCCTGCGTTTCGTACGAGGCGTGGCGGCGGGCAGGACGCCCGGCGGGAACGGATACATGTGCATGGGCATGGAGGAGTAGGTGATAGGATGCATGGTCATCTGAGGCTGCACGGCGTCAGCGGATTGAGGCGGAGAGCCTTGGAGGTCGTCGCCGTCTGGATTGTGGTCACTCATGATGGATAGGCTGGGAGCGCGATAGGGCGAGGAAGACGGCGGGAGAAAGGGGGCAGAGGGAAGTCAGCAAGCGCTTCGCGCCGGTAGGGAACACTGCGTGCCAAATGAGGCGCGGATTGACGCCTTCGTGAACGGCCTGACACGTGCCAGGAAGGCCGCTGTCGCGCGACTTGGCGCGGAGGCACGGAGGGGTGCGACGGGGGGGAGGTGCGCGCTGGTTCGACGGCCATGGCAGGGTCAGTACACGACGCGATGCGGGGGCAAGATGGCTCACGATATGGCCGGCCGCGTCGCTGAGCTGGGCGGGTGTGGGGGACTCCGACTCAAAGCGGAGGCGAAGGCGGGAGGAGAAAGGCGGCGCCAGAAATTAATCCGCGCGCACTGGTGTCTCTTATGGAACCCCGTGCGGCCGACGCTGCAGCGCCCTTTCCCACGCCTCCAGTCTGCCGCTGGTCCCGTTTACGTATCGCCCATCTCGCTCCGCTCCCTAACTCCGCGACAGCGCTCCCCACCGTCCCCCACCCGCCCGCATCGCACCCATCCAACGACAAGCCACCTGCCTGGCCCTCTCGTGCCCTTGCGCTGCCGTCGCCCGCCCGCCTGCGCGAGGATCCGCGTCGCTGCGCCGCCTCCTTGCACCACCGCACATCCAGCACATTAAACTTTCTTGTACGTGATCCCGAGCTTCTCGACGCTAATTCGGCACTTGCCAGGCATCATCAGCGCCAATCGTCTCCCCCCCATTTGCCCGTCAGAAGCGATCCTCCTCAATCGCGAAGTCCTGCACGTTCGCCTGCGCTCGCCCTGCTGACCCAAGTCCCCGTCGGAGCCTCCCAACCACTCGGAGCGCACACAGCTGGGAACAACCCTCGTCAAACCACTGCACAACACCAGTGTCCACCGACAGAGCGGCTCGCTTGCAGGTCATGCCGTACTCTGAATCATGTCGTCCGTGTAAAGCTTATTCTGATACCCGAACGCTGACGCCCAGAATGGCACCGTACGAGAGATCTGGTGTGCCAGCAAGCCAGCGTAAATCACCGCACCACGAATCGCCTCCTTACTGGTACAGCATTCACACCAGACCAACTTGAACATGTCAGTCATTCGGTAGTCACTGGCGGTGCGAACATTCACATCCTCCAACGTCTCTTTGATACACGAACGGCGGTATAGCACAACATGCAGCGGCAAAGGAGCATCACGCGGCGCGCAACTAACCGCCGCGCCGCGGCCTGTCAACCATATCATCTCTTCGTCACCTCTGTTACGTCCACTGCGTGGCGAGTTTGTCTTTACCGAGCGTGGAGGCCTCACGGACGTGGTCCAGTTACACATAAGTTGCGAAATAGAAGCACCCGCAGTTATATATTCACATCCGCTATGACACGGATTGCACTGCGACACTTGCAATTCAAAGGACACCCGACCACTCTGCTTCAGATATATTTGAAGCAAGATCACTCTCGACCTTTCGAGGCTCGCGGCTTCATTCCGTTCGAATTAGGACCGGTCGGTCGTCGGCGTTCACCCAGGCTGTACCTGAGACCACGTGTTACCAAACGCCCTGGGAGTCAGATCGACTCGGCCATCTTCCATTGAGCTCCAAAGCGGTGAATCGGTTGGATTACACTACAGCACATCTCCATACCGTCCACCATAGTTCACAAGGCAGGGGAACGCGGCCTGGCCAGGGTCATGGCTAATGTGAACCTTCAGCCTAAGCCGCGTGCGTCCCTCATCTTCTCTCCGTCCACTATCGGTCAAGACCCTCTGTCATGCTTTGGTCCTCGTCTTGGCCAGGTCTCTGTGCAGCGCCAAGATGGAGATGCTCCCATTGTAATGAAGACACCAGGCATGATAGCGGCGACCTCGCGTGGGGTCGTGCCACACCTGTCGCGCGACCATGTCCGACTAACGAAGGCAATCCGCTGGGTGCACGTGCCCTTTGAATCATTGTAAGATGCGTTCTTTCTCTCTTGATGGTCAGGCGACAAGTTCATAGCGAAGATATGACGCTGCTGTTGTGCTGCGCACTTGCATGCGTGTCTGCATGCAGACACGGCGACTACCGATTGAGGAGATGCTTCTCCGGACAGAATGCTCACTAGCACGGAATACAGCACTGTGTCATGTTCACGCAAGTCTGTGTACTTGACGCAGTCGCTGAAAATGCCGTAATGTCATTGCATTGCGGCTAAACCGCTATGGGTGGGTCTTCCGGAGGCTGCGCTTCGCATTGGCTCGCTGGACCGTGACACAGAAACGACTGCAATCACGCAGCGCAGCGACAATGTCCAACCATCGTGTGAACGTGCGCCCACGGTCACCGTATCTTACTTCCGTCGCGCTCTGACCAGCTTAGACCAAAATCCGCCGCTCCCGATAATACAACCAGGGCCGCATCCTCTGCACCAACTTCTCGGTTTTTCACCAGATGATCATGTCGTGTCCACGTCTGTACGAGATCCGTTTGACGGCAGAGACATGCCAGCAAATAACAAGGACTACGTCGCCGCATATTGCATTCGCGGGGTGCGCAAGGTCGTAACCTTCTATTCGGCTTCTCCGCGGATAACTGAAGGATCGCACTCCGCAGGTGACCACGCAAGCCTGGGCGGACTACGACGCCGCGTGTAACCCAGATATCGTCACCGCTCTGTCAGACACTCCCTTCACGCCCGCGCCCCATTCTCAAAAGCGTACGACCAAGAGTCTCGAGAGGTCCACAGCCTGGCTGGCCAGCCTACTGCGCCCGAAGCTTGCTCGCCAGAAAGCAGCCGCGTCCGATCCTGGCGGTGCGGGGACATACCATCTAAGCAATGTCCTCGTGCACATGGCAGGCGGCGCCATCGTGCAGGCCAGGAAGGTCTTCGCGGAGGGTCTCATGGAGGACCTCGACGGGCCGGACATAGACCAGTTGAAGCCGTACCGCCGGCTCGATGACGGCGTCGCGGGCTACGTCTTCGATCTCGTACCGCTGCGCACAGCACTCTCCGCGAGGTACAACTCCGCGGAGGACGAAGACGCTGAGGCCGCGCACCCTCGCGGAGCGGTCAACATGCTCGCTCCGACGCTCAGCGCCGACGCTGGCGCGGTAGACCCTGCCACGCTGAGCGGGCTCTTCCGGGCGTCATTGCTTCCCCTTCCGACACACAAGCCGCGCATCGCCAATTCCGCGAGGTCGCCTCATGAAATGCTCCGCCTCATTCGAGATGTGGGCATCGACCTGTTTGACGCGCACTGGGCGCAGCGTGCCGCGGACATCGGCGTCGCCCTCGACTTCTGTTTCCCTGGCCATACCCACGCTGTACTTCCGGACGGCGCAGACTGCCCCAGGCCGAAGGTGCGTTCCGGCAGGAAAGCGGACCTAGGGCACAACCTCTATAGCGCGGAGTACGCGAGTGACCATTCTCGCCTTGCTGCAAGCTTTCTCGACGGCGAGACGTACGCGCGGCGAGCCGCGGAGGGAATCCCGAATTTCAGGCCCGTTTGTCCCTGTGGTGCCTGTTCCCCTCGGAGACCAAACTCGCATATACTGCATAGCGCCGTGGACCACCTATCTTGGGGGGACCGGGCGGAGGAAGACGGCGTAGAGCCACCATTCATGCGGTCCTACGTGCATCACCTCCTGCACACGCACGAGATGTCTGCGCACTCGCTGCTCGTCATGCACAACCTGTCTGTGCTGGACGCGTTCTTTTCGGGAGTGCGGGGTGTGCTCAGCCTTGGGGGCCCAGAGGACTTTAGCTCGCAGGTAGACCGGTTCCTGGAGGCGTATGATGAAGATATGGTCATCTTTGACGAGGCGAAGGCCGATTGGGCAAGGGTGGAGATGGCACGCGGGAAAGGCAGGCTTGCGAGGGAAAAGATTAAGCAGGTGGAATCCAGTCTGGGTACATCGGTGGACGTATAGTAGGTTAGGTCATGATGGTTATCGTATTCGTAGTATTTCCTGTGTGAGTTTTCATGAGAAGTCAACTCTGAGATTCCGCGCCATCGTATCCAAGAAACTCAGATTTATGGAACCCTGTGTCTCTTTCGAGAACTCCGGGATTTCGGAATTGCTGGACACCAGTCAGTGCAAGAATGATATATATGACATTCTTCGAGTTCGCTCTAGTCGCTGAGTTGCGCTGACACTGTGATAGGTATTCAAGTTGGCACTGCAGACAGCACTGGCAGTAGTAGTGCCCAGGCTATTTTGAACTAGATCCCCGATGAGACTCAAATTCACCAAATGGTGAGAGTGTGTGAGGAATGCGAAGGCAGAAACACACGAGTGAAGTCGAATACGGACAGAGAGCTGAGTAGGCAGCGGTCTCGTACAGTGGACTTGGGCCTCCAGTCCGTCGTAGGTACAGTCCTTATACATGTGTGTCGAATGTGCCACTCCGAGTACAACGGGAGTGAACTACAATAAATCGATGTGATTCTGAATAAGCTATGGCGAAACGGCACGGGATCAAAATAAAGAGAATGAGAAATCGAAGGAAAGCCATTAGCTACAGATATTCGTACGACTCGAGCGCTGGGCGCTCGAGCGATGTATGCCGGCGCTTAACCCTCCGTTACAGAGTGTAAGGATGTCACGCCATTGTCTGTCACCTTGTTTTCCGGATATGCTATGCTACGTGCGACTGAGGACAAGAGCTGCTTGTCCTGGTGTACGACCCGGGTGAGTGGCCAGGCCCTCAGCTGGTTCCGACTGAGGGTGATCTCCGCGAGCTCCTATATCTACGGCAGATCTGAGATCGCACGCGCGTGCGTCCTCGGCAACCGATCACGGCATCCGCGAGCGCTTACCGAATGACCTCTGCTCACTGACGACGCGTCGCCTAGCCGCCGATTCGCTACTAGTACTCCGCGTCGACTGTTCTCCGACGCTTCGCTTCTGGATCATTTTGTATCTGACCGACGGTTTGGCTGTGCTGGCAGACAATCTTACATTTTCACAGGAAGGATCGCGAGTGTGTGGACAGTCTCGGGGGTTAAGAGATGGCCCACTCTAGGGATGCACTGGTGCGTTTCGTCTTGCTTTCGAGACCACAAATTCTTACTCTCCATTGAACACAGTGGGAGAGCGGATACGACGAGTCTGTCGAAGTCAACCAGCGTGCCCTCATTGACAAAGTCCTCGCGCGTTACTCGGCAGAGTTCACAGGTCTGTGTCTGCTCCACTCGCTAGACACCATCCGACTCATACTATGCAGTCTTTCGCGAGCTGCTGCAGAACTCCGATGATGCCGGCGCGAAGAGAGTGGAGATCCGCTTTGAGACAAAGGAGTATCTAGACAGCAAGAAGGCAGACGGTGCCGAGGATGCTCCCGCGGTCTCACTTGACCAGCAGGCCCTGGACCGGAAGGCCGGCCTAGTGCATCAATGGACGTTCAAGAATGACGGCATGCACTTTAGGGACGAAGATTGGAATCGCCTGAAGAAGATCGGTGAGTGTTGTCCTCATCAGTGCCAACATCGTTCGATCCGAACGCTCCATAGCCGAGGGCAATCCCGACGAAGAGAAGATCGGGGCTTTTGGTGTCGGTGAGTAGAAAGCTTTTGTAGTAAGGCCTCCTCTTATGAGATTCGCCGCCAGGTTTCTACAGTCTATTCTCCGTCACAGAGGAGCCGTTTGTAACTTCAGGCGGTGAGTGCACGTCATGCGAAAGCGGCATTCAACCAAATTGACACCACGGTCTTAGGTCAATGGATGCATTTCTACTGGAAGGATGGGAAGGATCAGGTAACGCTCCACAGCTTTCTAGTTCCCAGTAAAGATATTGATTTCCAGCGTAGCTCTTCGTCCGACGGGGTAAACTCCCGAACGCGAGCGATGCGAATGATCCTTGGACAACGTTTGAGATGACACTGCGTGAGCCGGTACCCATCCCGAAAGCCTTCGACCTCACTCGCTTCCTCGCATCTTCGATCACGTTCATGAAGCAGTTGTCGGACGTTAGCGTATTCCTTGACGACACGCGCATATCCAGATTGACGAAGCAGTCCGGTATGAAGAGAGCCGTCGGTGTGCACAAGGGCCTGAAGAATACAAGCCCGAAGGGGATCATGCAAGTTCAGGATATCCACACAACGCGTGAGTAATTAAAAATTTCCCCGATACGCTGCTGAGTTGTCTCTGTTACCCCAGCTCTATTCATCAAAGCTGAACTCATCCGGTGGGTGTACTTGGCAGGAAGTGAGAAAGTGGCGCCATCGAAGCCTGCTGCAACAGTGAAGCCCAATGGATTCTTTTCGTCCCTCTTTTCCTCGTTATCAGGGACGCATACCCCTCAACGCTCCTCCACGCCCGCTCCGCCTCCTGTTGTAGAGCAGATAGACCCGACGACTATCACAGAAACGAGTGTGATGCTCTCGATATTCTCCGCAGATGTATTGGTCAAACTCGACCAAAAGTTGAGATCTGAGCTCCATCGTTCGACGAAGAAGAACCCACCCACAAATATGAGCCTTCACTTGATATACGTCAGTCTAACATGCATGCAGACAGGCTCAGATGCTCAAGTCGTTTGCTTGTTTTCATAGACCGGTAAAGACGAATATGATGCGAGTCGGAAAGACGACGAGAAGCAGCCAGAGAAGACGGGAAGTGTCTTTCAAGGGCTTCGCGCTGACATTGAAGGGTATGTATCATGAACTAGTATCCTGGTATGCAGCTAACAAGACCGCTCAGAATTGGCTCAGCAAGAATTTTTATCGTGAGCATAGTTATATTCTGCCATAGTATTGTGCGCTGAGGTTTCCGATGCAAGGGTCACGCAACCAGTCAGACCACAGGTATTGCCGGGCACATGGCTGCCAGATTCATCCCGACTGTCGAGCGAGAGTCCATTGACCTGATGTAAGTAATAGCTACGTGATGATAGCGCATGTCTGATAGCAGACTGTTGCTCCAGGGATCGGACAGTAGCTGGTGAGTTCGCCTCCGCCCATATGAATCACGGGAGTCCTGAACTCCGTTGATCTTCAGTGTGGAACGAAGAGCTGTTGTACGTAGGGGGATTCCTCGCCCGTGCGGGCTATGAGCTCGAGATGGACCAGATCCGTCAGCTCTGGACCGGTGCGGCGGGGAAGGACCCTTCGGCGGAGCCTGACGAAGAACTCACAGCTTGGCTGCGCGCAAAGGCGTTGCATGCGATGAAGTTCTTCACCTTCCACCAGTCGACTCCGCTTGCAGAGGTCTCGCGGAAAATGGAGTCTGCCTTCTTTTTGTGTGGTGGACCTCGCCACCCGTTCTCTCTGATATCCACAGCCGGTGTTCGTAATGCGTCGGACGTGCGCATCTCTGACGCGGCATTCTCGGAATTCGTGAAGGAGTTACCTGTCATCCCCGACGACGTCCTTTCAGGTGCTAAGCCGATGATTGATGCCCTGCAGGATCGCGGTATGGTTAAGAACATCGAGTTCATGGACGTCCTGCAGGAGCTGCGCGCACGTCCGCTCATGGAGAGCGAGATGACTGCTTGCTTCAAGTGGTGGGTTGGTGTCCAGAACCAGGGCGAGCCGCGAACGCTTTCCCGCATCCGCACGGAGCTATTGAATGCCGCAGTGCTTTGCGTGGGGGAGAAAGGGACCGCCGATGAACGCATCATCCCCATATCGGCCATACAAACATTCCTCAACACTCGTACTACGGGCGCCATCCCGACGGACGGCCCGCTGCCAGCGCACCTGCTGCCCGTCAGCGTCAGCAGGCACTTAGATCCAAATCAGCTGTCGGCTGCTTTCCCCTGGAGGGAGTTCACTGCCATCGACTGGATACGACATGTCACTAGCGCGCCTGGCCTCGACGTCGAACACGATATAACCAAGTCTGCGCAGTGGGCGGATAGGGTCTTCCAAGTGCTGGCGCGAATGTGGTCAAACATGGCGAAAGGCAATCAGGAGGAAGCGGTTACACTGCTACGAGACAAGGCCTGCGTTCCTACATCAGCGGGTATGAAGCCCCCGCAGGAGTCGTACTTCCAGAGCGCGCATATATTCAAGGATTTGCCTATTGTACAAATGCCTAGTGGTGCACCGGTGAAGGGTGCACTGGAGAGGGTCCTCGCTGCTATCGGGGTGCGCAAGCACGTTGATTTGCAGATCGTGTTCAACAGGTAAATCCACCTGGACACTAACATGATGCGTGAACTGACTATGATGTTCGTCTAGGATGATCAAGACGGGCGATTGGACTATTGCGGAGTTGGTGAAGTATCTGGTCGCGGTGCAGTCGACCCTAACACCTCTTGAACTTGATCGTCTGTGTGCGACGGCAGCGTTCACTAAGGAAGAGAGGGCAATTGCAGGCGCAGATGACAAGCGGCCGCGCTACAAGGCAGGCGACCTGTATGAGCCGTCAGACACATTCCGCCAGCTTGGGCTACCGATCATTGACTGGGGACAACATCCTAAGTGGCGAACGAACTCGGAAGAAGGTGAATACGTTTTGATATGAGGGTGGCTCGTGCTAACCGTCAATCAGCGAAGTTCCTGTGTAACCTAGGTTTACAGCGATTCCCATCTCTTTCCGTCATACTTGAACTCGCCGCTAGTCCAGACCAGAAAGTCCGCCCTGTTGCGCTCAGGTACTTCTTGGACAGTCTCACGACGAGATATCAGGATTACGATCCAAGCAACTTCTCACAAATTGCATTCATCCCTGCCTTGAAGAGCCAGCAGCCGTATATGGCAAAACCATCCGAGGTAAGGGTTTCACGGCTGGCAGTGACGTCCAGATGTGACTACCCGTTTGCAGGTCTACGCATCCTCTGAATGGGCTTCTTTAGGGTTCGCAACCGTTGATCCCAGCCTCCGAGCCGACGCATTATTAAGGCTGAAGATTCGTGAGCATCCACCCACCGCAGCACTGGTCCACTTGCTTCAGATATCTCCTCCTTCAAATGATGCTGTGGCTCGGGAATGGTTTGGTGTGCTGGCTAGCAGGATAGCAGGCATGTTTATCGAAGTTCTTGACATGGTCGATGGCGACTGACTATCTATGCTAGAATTTTCCCCGAACCAGCTGAAAACTCTGTCACAAATGCCGATCGTTCCAGTGACGACTCAAGGAGAGAAACAGACTCGTATGATGGCCCCCTCCCAGTGCTACCTGCGCGGACAGACCGAGGCGCAGTTGCACTCGAAGCTGTTCATTTTCGTTGACTTTGGCACTCGTGCGAATCAGTTCTTGTCAGCGTGCGGATCGAAGCAAGAGCCGACAGTCGAGGAGATTGCGAAGATCATTCTGGATGACCCGCGCAAGTTCTATCAACTTGCCGGTGGTCGTGATAAGTAAGCGTGCACGCTGTCGAGACATGCTCGCACACTGACAGGAACATAGCTACCTTAATGAACTTCGCAACATAGCGGTTAATCACCGGCTTTTCTCGGGGACGACCATGGCTCGTCTGAGACGATCCTCGGTTTTGCTGGGTTCGAGGCGTGTGAAGAAACCCAAACCGGCGGAGAAGGTACAGTCGCCGGACGACCTTGTCGACCTGGAAGAAGACGACTGGGAACACGAGTATGACCTCCTGCCTGCCAGCCAAATTGTAGTGGCGGACGACCCTAATGCATACCAGCTGTTCGGGAACTCGGTCTTCACTGCCCCGCAAGAGGACCTGCTTGAAGGTTAGTCCCGGCTGTCGCGTGACTGTGTACGGGGTCAAACCCTTTGCAGCGTTCTACCAGGAACTGGGTAGCAGACCTCTGAGCTCTTTGGTGAAACAAGAACATCGGACCACAACCGAGATCACCGGCTCGCCCAAAGCTGCCGAAGTGCGATCCCTCATCTTAGAGCGTTTGCCTTTGTTCCTCCATGAACATACCCACTCTGCCCCCCGTGTCAAGTACAATTGGCTTAACGATGAAAAACACTTCATCGTCAAGATGTATGGCAAGTTGACAGTGGTGAAAACACTCCAGTTCGGGAACATCCGCGCAATGCAAACCCAAGAGTCGTCTGCTCTTTCCCGGCGATCTGGGTTGGGGCCCGTTGAGCTGCTCTTGGGGTACAACAGCCAAGTAGACATGTATGAGTGAGTGGACTCTCATTAGGCTGGAGTGCTTGTTTGAATTCTTCACATCTCGTTTAGAGTCTCGAGCTCCATGTGTCGGACACTGTTTGACACACCTAAGGCCAATGATATCCTGCTGTTTATGACCATCTTGTCCACGGACTTGCGGTCTTTGAAGAGACGTGGATACAATGGTGAGTGGTATCGCGGCTCTCCGCTTCTCTTCTCATTGTGCCGCAGTGGATCGAATCCTGAGGCAACAGCAGGCCCAGCGTGCGGCCCAAGAGGAAGCCTTGAAGGCAAAGGCAGTAGAGTCTAATGCTTTGGTGTCACGTCCCGAGCCCAGCTCTGAGAAGTCTTCGCTCTCAGACCTGTCAGGGCAGACTGTAACGCAGTCAAGCGGAATGCTTCCACCTCCGGCGGCTCCTGCTACGACCAAAGCTTCGGACATGTTCAAGCGCATGTCAGATGCTCGTCAGTCGTCACATACGTGGCAGCGCCTGCATAGTGCCTTCTCCAATTTCGGAGGCTCGACTGCCGAAATGGTGGGCCCATCTTCAGGACAGAGACAAATAGAAGGAGGCGATGGGTCGGACGAAGTAAGCTCGGACCTGGATAGCAAGGCGCCACAACTTACTGGTGTCGCTCCCACAACAGACACCGTCCATAGGCGGAAGCCGAACCGCGTCCCCGATCAATATCGGAGGGGTCCCGGGCGCAAGTAACCCTCCGGGCCACGTAACACCAAAGGATAGGATATGTGAGTGCATTAAAGATGACGCGAAGTAGACCTTCTGTTGTAGACCTTTTGTTGACCGAGCTATTGTCAGCATCTGTTATCGACATGGCAGTCAATGCCTGCAAGGAGGAGAAGCGCGATCAATTCCAATCGCGGGAGAGCCAGCAAATGGTCAAGGACGCACTCAGTCAAGGGTACTGCGATGGGACAGGAGAGTCTTTCAACTTATCACTTATTGGTAAGCAAGGCACCGTCGTTGCCAAATGAGACCATGACATTGTGCCCAGGTACTATGGACGACTTTAAGGTGTACGCTGCAGGAGGTATGGGACATGGCGTTACTGTCGACTCACAGTTTTGATTCATTAGCACTCATGCAGATGTCCCAAACGTAGCGACAATTATGAATCTCAAGCGCAAGACAATTGCTCGTTTTATCTACGTTGTTCTCCCGCTTCTAGACGTATACAAGCTACCACGAAGCAGCATACACTTCTATTTCGACCAGTCCGGGCAACGCATCGCTTTCAATCGAAACGCAAGTTTGTTCTTGAGTCTACGATATTTCGAGTCCTGGCGTATGTATCCACGTTGAGTGGCAGTCGAGGTTACTGACTACGGTTCGTAGACGACGAAGACGTGCTGCAAGGAAGCATGACCGAGGCCTTGATCTCATGGTTGGTGACCTCTATGCTGCACGGGTCGTGACTAATGCCCCTGCCCCGTAGGTACTTCACATTGGCCCACGAGATAGCACACAATATTGTCGGACCCCACAACTCGGAACATGAATTCTATTTCTCGGCCATCTCTGAAGCATCTCTACCAGCTTTCGTTGCATACCTCTCGACCCGAACCTGATGATGTATTTGACAGTGTATCAAATTTGGATTCTAAATGATAGACTGGATACGATACGTAGACAGTTGACAATGCTATGAACGTGAGTAAGGGATGATCGATGAGGCCTGCGAGAAGCTTTGATGTGCAGTAGGAAGTCTGAAGGTGCGAGAGCAAGACGAAGAATTTCGGTACCCAAGTGGATATTTATCTGTTCAGTCGACGAAAGTCCCGCCATGTTTAATATTGTTCTGCTTCACCCTCCAACCAATGTACGCTCGCCTTACAATTTCTGAGAGCATCTCCGTGTCAGTGGTTTGTCATTCGTTACTTGGGAGTCGCAAGGTCTACAACAAGCGGCATCCTCGGCGCCACTTGAGTTATAGCACCTTCCGGATTGGTGAAGGGCGCGGCTCTCAGGACCGTCCCGCCACAGGTTGACGTGGGCGTATGTTCACTTGGTCGTCTTCTTGCAAACTTGCGCGCACCATTTCCGGCAGGCCGTTCGCGTCTCGATATATTAGCTCGCCAAGACAGGATGAGCACTCACGAAGAGGCTGGGGAGGCCGAAGAATGCAAGTATTACACCCATGACAACTCCGAAAGTGAGGCATTACTCCCACTTCCAGTCGCGACAGAGCACCAGCCGGAGAGTTCGCGCAAGCCGCAGACAAAACCGAGATGTACAGCTTCCAATTCACTTTGGCTCCTATCGCTAGCTTTTCTTGGGGGTGCCCTTACATGTGTTCTAATCCAGTACGTTGCCGGCACGCACCAATGGCTAACATTTGGAGGACATACTGCCGCTTCCGAGGATGCTCATGTACTTGCTCCTCCCTACGTTGGCTCTACTGAGATCCACCATTACCCCCCTTCATCGCCAACTAATGCATTCCCCTCATTGTTTCCTACGGACGTTGGTCATGCTGGGCCTACTCCTACGGGCGCGGAAGCAGCACTCATCGCCACCGCTCCTTCATATCCTATTCACAGTGGTGCTGCTCACCTCGTCCCTCCGGAATTCACCAAACCCAATTCAAATCGCACGGAGTTCAGCTTATTTCGTCACTGGGGCAACTTATCCCCCTGGTTCAGTGTCGGCAAGGGCGCCTTTGGCTTGGATTCAACCCCTGAGCCTCCAGGGACGTGCAGAGTGACTGGACTCCATTTCTTGCATCGCCATGGCGCTCGTTATCCCACTGGGTGGGGTAAGTTCATGTTCATTACTGAGCGGACCTGTCTGGATGAGAACTCATGGTCTCCGCCAGCGTCGTACGGTGGTCCGGTCAATTTCGCACATAAACTTAACAAGTTCGCCTCTAACTGGAAGGCAACTGGGAGCTTGGCATTCTTGAATGACTGGTTCGTCTCTGCCTACCGAGCATGCTTCCGACCTGACATAGCTTGTATATCATTAGGACGTACAAGCTTGGCGAGGAGAGTATGTATACATTTTGGATGCCTGCGTGGGACGTTCTTGCTGACAGAAAGTAGTCTTGACGCCCTTCGGCAGACAGCAGTTGTGTACGTAGTGATCCGGTTCATGCGAGCTTGACTAAAGAACCACTCCCTAGTTGATCTTGGTGTCTCATTGAGGATGAAATACGGTTTCTTGTTGAAGGTATGTGTCTCCACTGGTATTCAGATCTCATTGTTCATGTCTCGCAGAACTTCACAGATCTCAATACCATTCCTGTATTCCGTACGGAGTCACAGCATGTGTCACGAATCTCTCGGTTTGAATCCTTTGGCTAACGCAGATACTGCGTAGGGATCGCATGCTCGCGTCTGCCCTCAACTTTGCAATTGGTTTCTTCGGGTACCCTTTTGAAGGACAGTACGAGCAAAGTATCACAATCGAAGCGAATGGCGTATGTATTGTTAGCATTCTTCCAGATTGTCCTCGATTGACTCTCGAACCCAGTATAACAACACTCTTGCCCCGTACAAGACGTGAGATATTGCGTTATTTCTTCGACATGGGAGGACTCATGTCCTCTCAGGTGTCCAAATGCAGGCTTCGCCGCGAAAGCTGATCGCGCCTATCCTTATGTCCAACAATGGGTATCCAATTATCTCCAGGATGCGCTCTCCCGCCTTCAACTGCAGTTGGAGGGTCTGAATTTGACGATAGAAGACGTCTATACGATGCAGCAGATGTGTGCATACGAGGTCAGCGGGTGCCTTCTTGTATACACACATTGCCTCACTACGAAAGCAGACTGTGGCCATTGGATATTCCAAGTTCTGCGAACTCTTCACGGAAGAAGAATGGAAAGGGTTCGATTACGCGTGAGTGTTCAAATGGCGGTTCATGTCCGACACTCGCTGACTTCGTCTCAGAATGGATCTGTACTTCTGGTACGACTCAGCGTTTGGGGCTCCTCTCAGCAGAGTCCTCGGCATTGGCTACATCCAAGAGCTTGTCGCTCGGCTCACGCATAGCCCCATCGAGACTCATAACTCGTCAACCAACGCGACTCTCAATGACGATCCACGCACGTTCCCATTGAACCAGAGTTTGTATGTCGATGCGACCCATGAAGTTGTCGTCCTGCACGGTAAGTGGACAGGTAAATTTAGGGCCACAATCCATTCACGTTGAGAATAGTTATCACCGCACTCAACTTGACGACGCTCGCGGCCAACGGCCCATTGCCTGCGGACCACATACCCGAGGGTCAGACGTTCAAGGCTTCCAACCTGGCACCTTTCGCGACGAACATTCAATTCCAATGCAAGTGCTAGCTACGGCCAGAATGACCGTGGACATATTGGGAACTGACGATCGGTCATGTAGTGCTCTCGTGCTCGTCCATCCCTGATCCGCAGATTAGGATCATCATCAACGACGGAGTCGTTCCGCTGACGGGCATAAAGGGGTGCCCGCACCAGAGAGACGGGATGTGTCCTGTAGACACTTTTGTGGAGGCGCAGAAGGAGATCATTCGAGAGACGGACTGGGAGTGGGGCTGCCATGGCGATTGGCAAGTTCCGCAGGGGCCGGCCTGGAACACGACGACTGGCTCGCCTCCTCCACGATAAGATCGTCTGACTGGGCGTGATGAGGCGTGGCCACTGCCGCCGGTTGCTTACTGACGCGTTCACTTCCGTGACCCTGTTCGTGTGCGTAGCGTCGGACGCGTGCTCTTTATCATCTGTTCTGCTGAGGTGCGGCATTGGATTCGCAAGTTTGTGCACAATACCTGCTAGACACATTTGCATCTGTCTCTGTTGAATTGTGAATTGTGAATGTTGTCGCGGGCACGCGCAGTTTTATATGTGCAAAGAGCTCACCGTGGGCGGCTAAGTATGCAGCGACGAGGACAATGCGCCACAGGCAAACAAACACAACTAAATGACACGAGGACGTTCAGCGGCGACGTGAGAGGGATAGCTGGAATGTCAAGCTCACTGGCAAGAGCGTCCTCCATCTGACCTTCACGGCCAGCTGGCACAGCAAACATCGTCTTGAAGCTATCTGCTCTATTTCCCGATTCTGTAACGCCTATTTTCTTATCATCGGTTCTTGTGTCGTTGTCTCTGCAACCGTCTCTCATTTGCTTCGCTCATTCTTTAACATCTCCATCTCATGTCTGCCCCGCCCTCCCCAAACATCGGTCAAGTAGCTCACGACAAGGGACGTACGAAACGAAGAGACAGGCCTCCGGCACTGAACGTTGGTGATCCTAAGTCAGCTTCGGATGGGGATGTAAGATACGAGCGAGATCATCGCAGAGACGCGCAGCGGGTAATGTCGACTATCTTATGTCTACATACCCAATACGCTGCTAACGGCTCACTACAGGCTGCTCATCGCATTCAGAAGACAGGCGTCCAGAATCTGGAGACGGATACTGAAGGGCCTCGGTCGCCTTCTGCTACCTCGTCACTGGATCCCTACTACTTCAGCGTGCAAAGCCCATCTGAATCTCCTGTCCCGTCTCTACCTGTGTCACACTCTCTACCGAAGACGCCAGAGATGCGCACACCGCGCGAGCCGGTTACGCCTGGCAGAGATCCTGCTGCTATCGACAGGCGGGGATTGGTCGGGGTGGGAGAGCTGGCGACGCCGAGATGGGTGCGGGGTCCCCGACGCGATGAGGTCGAGATCGACGAGCAGTTAGACGAAGTGGAAGAGGAGCCGTCTCATGTAGAAGACGGTATAGTGATGGTGGATGAAGTGGATAACGACCTACCTGACAGTCCGTGGACCATTGAAGCAATTGATGGTGAAACTGAGGAGAAGGACGAGGCGAGTAGTATACCATTGCATCTTGGCTGCCGAGGCTCATTCCTACCTTTAGCTCCCTGAAGTGCAGCCTATCTTGCGTCCGCTGCGTTCCAGGCGGTCTGTGGCCGAAGAAAGCGGTGGGGAAGAGATACTTTATCCCCGTCATCCTATGCCTGTGGACGATAGGAAGCGTGCAGATGTCTCCAATGCGTATGCTGAAGACAGCTACCGTCTGGACGATACAGAACATTTATCTCTCGTTCAGTCAACTGCCACTACGGCGCCCAAAGCCGACACTATTTCTCCGCCCAGTGCTTATATTGCATCAACCAATCGCCCACGGAAACGCACCTCGGATGAGTTCGAGATGGACAATGCTGGCATGCTGGTAGCGAAATCGGCAATGACGTCCAACACTCCTAAGGACAAGGAGAAGGTCCGCAGACACAAGAGCCTCGGTGCTGCGCCGGCCACAGCAGCTCTCAACAAGGAGAAAGTGAAAGAGCGGAGGAGAGATACACTTTCTATCAACGTCAAGCATCACAGGCAGACGTCAGCGAGTTCGTCTTCTTCAGGCCATGGCGATGGTCCCCATGCACGTCGCGTTCACGCGTCTGATTTCTCCCATCTCCCACCATCGCCGTCTTCATCCTCCATCCAACATCTCCTGAAGCAGAGCGGCACCGGAAGCAAGACCACGTCGCCGTCACACCACCCGCTGAAGGAGAAAGATTCATCGTCACAACTCCCAACTAATATGGTTGCCCACTCGCTCCTTCGCGGTACTCAGGAGGGTTGGTCTGGCTTAGACGATCAGGCGACGATGGAAGCTTTGCGCAAGCTGGACGGCTTGTCGGGTCGGAGTGCGCGTGCCAGATCTAGTATTGGTGCCCACAGTCGACTGGGTAGCTCTAGTCGTCCGGGCACTCCCGCAGGTGCCTCTGGTCAGTGGGAAGGCGTCGAAGGTGGCCGGAGCAGTAAGCGGATAAGCACCCATGCTGCGAAGGACAAGGACAGAGTCAAGGGGGAGCACGTAGCCTCTCAGCGTCAATCCAGCGGTCTTGGTATCACGGCGACGGATATTCTTGGTGAGAGCGAGGTGCACGACACGGCAGCACGCTCTGGTGAAGAGCATCACAGCAGTTCCCCTCCCCCTGAGAAATCGTCTCTCAAGAAGTCGAACTCCATTACGCGTACCAGTTTCAACGGGAAACGTGGGTCTGCGTCTTCTGGGACCTACACGAGTACTCCCACGACGAGCTCAAGAGATTCTGCCACGTTGTCGATTAGTACCAGTGCTACGTCTGTCTCCGCTACTTCTGGTCGACAGTCGACCAACAAGGCCAAGCGGAATAGCGCCAGTAGTGAACTGTCCGGCTACAGCGGGGAGGCCAACTACATACGGGATCGCACTGCTTCGCTTGCAGGAGCTGCCGACTCTTCCGAGGAACAGCGTGTCCCTCCGGTGCCGCCGCTGCCCAAGGACATCTCTCATTACAAGCAGCCGCCTCAGACCCCTGCGACAGTCGTTTCTCCGGCACCTGAGGCTCCGGGGTCGAGTAGGTCGAAACGGGAGACCGTCAGCGACATGAGGTTCCAGTCGTCCTTGGAAGTACCATCGTTCCCTTCTACCCCCTCGAAGCACGCATCGCTCCAGGTCCAAAAATCTACGACGGTTTCGACCAGCATCCAGAAGACGCCCTCGAAGAAGTGGAGTTTCTCCAATGTTATGGGCAAGAAACTGTCAAACTCGCCGTCGATCTCGTCAATGAACGAGCCTGTTGTACCCAAGTCTCCCGGCTTGCCTATCAGTCCGCGTTCGTTGACGTTCGGGGCGCAGCTCAGGAAGTCTGTCTCGAAGGAGCATGCGCGTTCGCCGACATCCAAGGCATCTGCCGATGACTGGTCGCCTATCCAATCAGCCATGGCATCAGCGACTTCACTAGCATCTGTGTCATCTGTTGGCTCCGTTCGAGGTTCGCTCCGAGACCCATTGTCGCCGTCTCTGCCGGGATCTTTGTTGCAAGCACCTTTGCAAACGTCAGACCGCTCAGCTCCCAGTCGCGCAGAAACTGCTTCAAGTGCTAGTACTAATGTGCCGACGCAGGCCCCGCTCAGTCCCTCGTCGTCCTTGCGGCGAGGCCCGTCTACCAAAAGGCTGACACCATCCTCGATTCCATTCTTTCGCCGGTCGTCGTCGCAGTCGATGGCGTTGCCGCCGTCCAATACGATGCCTCCACCTCCCTCCCCAACGTCCAGCGGTTTCGGGAGCGCGTCAACACGTGTTCACATCTACGACAGACATTCCCCTATCCACGACACGAGCTTAACCTCTCCTACCACGAGTTCATCGCATAAGAAGTCGTCGGTGTTGAGTTTGGGCCTTCCGTCATTGCTTAGGGGTTCTAGCTCAAGAAGGAGTTTACATTCCGACAGGGAGAAGAGCGACTCGAAGAGCACCAGAGACTCCAAAGATTCCGATCGGGAGGGCAAGAAGAAGGATGACAAGGAACGAAGCGAGAGCAGGATATCTGTACTCATGGGTAGGAAGCGGGGAAAGGTCAGTTGGAGGGTGTCTGCATGGCGGTGCGTGCTAATGGACATACATAGACGCTGTCATCTGCGACTCCAAAGAAGGCCGAACCCGTGCCTCTTCCACCGATGCAGATATCCGCACTGCCGGCGGCAACTGCGCAACGAGTTGCCAGTCTCAAACCCACAACTTCGTCATCTGGATCAATCAATTCATCCACATCGGCAACATCTAGGCTGGCGTCATCAAGGGCGACCTCGCAGACTGTCAGTTCAATGCAGAAGCAATCTGACTCATCACTTCGTGGCAGGAACCAACTACCTACGATCGCCGGTTCTCCTTCGGTCGGCAGTGTCAACTCCCATGTTATGAAAGAGCCCAAGGAGCCACCTCCATCATCGTCATTGAATCCTACGTCGAGCCTGTCCAAGGAGACACCCACGAAGATACCCCGTATCTCCAGTCGGTCGTCTACTACTAATTCTCCTACACTCAAGGGGAACGGCGCTAGTCGGAGGGCGAGTCTTTTGGTTGGTAGCTCTGCGGTGTCTGGTTCGCGTGGCAGTTCCCCCGCTGCTACAGCGGAGTCAATGAATGAATTCGGCGTGCTCGAGAACGGCCATGCTGCAGGTACTAAAACTGCTGCAACACAACGTCACTCTGTCCGGGCATCTCCGTCTACCTCATCGCGTGTCCCTAGACAGGTTTCCGCCCCGACGTCGTCCACGACCAACGGCACTATACCGCGCAAGAACCGTGAATCCATGACATTCGCGGGGCTTCGCAAATCGTCTACTGGCTCGGTTGCGTCCATCTCGTCGGTCGCTCAGCAGAATGACTCTGGATCATCGCACCGGTTCTCTGCGTTGTCGCCTTCGAAAGGTTTGAAGCTTCTGAGCCCCAAGATGTCGCTACCTACATCCCGGTCATCCAACTCAACTTCGACCCACAGCATCCAACAAGCCATGGCATCTCCATCGTCGAGTAGGCAGTCGTTGTCAACACCTTCCCCTGCACCGAGTTCCGTCGATGAGGAAGAGCTATTAGGTGACGAAGAGATGATGCAGTACATCAAGAGGCAGCACGCGAAGAAACTCGCAAGCGGAGCTAGTCAGGAGGACTTGGACGCTATGCTGAAGTTCCCGGAGCCGATCCCACCGGCGTCTGCTATCACTCCTGCTGGTAAGTCATACCATTTAAGCCCCCTGAACGCTGCTCACACCCTGTCTAGCCCTTTTGAAGAGTTCGCAGGCCCAGTATCTCTCGGGCTTCGAGAAGAAGGAGGTGTTGGACTATCCATCGGTATACTACTACGGAGCCCACAGCGAGAAGAAACCCGCAACCATTGACAACGCCGCGAATAACCATGGCTACGACGATGACCGTGGTGACTATCTCGTCGTCAATCGCGACCACTTGGCTTATCGCTACGAGGTTATCGACACCCTTGGTAAAGGCTCCTTCGGACAGGTATTGCACTGTCGCGACCACTGCACTGGTGAATCGGTGGCTGTCAAGATCATTCGTAACAAGAAGAGGTTCCACCACCAAGCTCTCGTCGAGATCAAGATATTGGATAGCCTGCGCAAATGGGTGTGTGACAAGATCGCCTTGTTCGTTGTGTGCAATTCTAATCTCTCGCATAGGATCAAGAGGAAAAACACCATGTCATCAAGATGACGGAGCACTTCTACTTCCGAAGCCATCTGTGCATTGCTATGGAGTTGTTGAGCATCAATCTATACGAGCTAATCAAAGCAAACGGCTTCGTCGGCTTCACCACTGCTCTCATCCGCCGCTTCACCAGCCAGATGCTCCAGTCTCTATCCCTGATGCGTCATCATCACATTGTGCATTGCGATCTGAAACCCGAAGTACATGCTCTTTCATCTACGCACGAGTAAGCATCGCTGACGCTGGGATCGCAGAATGTACTGTTGAGACATCCTGCTAAAAGCGCTATCAAAGTCATCGACTTTGGCAGCAGTTGCTTTGAGCATGAGAAGAGTACGTACTGTGCAATTAGTCATAATTCGTCCGCTGAGCTCTCGTTAGTCTACACGTACATCCAGAGTCGTTTCTACCGGTCGCCAGAGGTTATCCTCGGCATGAACTACCACATGGCTATCGACATGTGGAGCCTGGGCTGCATCTTGGCCGAACTCTACACAGGCTTCCCTATCTTCCCTGGCGAGAATGAGCAGGAGCAGTTGTCCTGCATCATGGAGGTCCTTGGTGTACCTGACAAAGACTTCATTAACCGTAGTTCTAGGAAGAGGCTTTTCTTTGGTAAGTTTGATGGCATCGATGTCCGCTGCTGAAGGCTCACATGACCGATCATCTAGATACTTCTGGTGCGCCTCGTCCAGTAGTGAACTCCAAGGGTCGACGGAGAAGGCCTGGGACGAAGAGTTTGGCACAGGTCCTGCGGTGTGACGATGAGCAATTCGTGGATTTCATCGCAAAATGCCTGGTGTGGGATCCCGAGCGAAGAATAAAGCCACAAGCTGCTCTGCGTCACCCTTTTATCACAGTAGGCCGGCGCGCAAAGATCACTAGTCCTACTCCAGGAACAGCGAGGGCACTGCTATCGTCGACGGCCAGCTTCACTAGCAGTCGTAGCAGCAAGGTGACGGAGACTCCGAAGAAATCCATGATTAGCGCACCGACGCCTCTCACTGCCCGCTCGACGCGAACCACCGGCACAGTTCCAAACACGCCCAGCAATGCCAGCTCTCTACACGCGGGTATCGGATCATCAAGAACGTATCGTACATCGCAGGCGCAGTCGATATCGTCATATCACTCCAGTCGAACTATGGTAAGTGCCACATGCATCTTCACGAATCCGATGCTGACCGATATCCTCAGACCGCAAAGTGATATCTCATGGGGCTCCCTTATTATCTGGTTTGCCGGACTCGTTGCCCCTCCAGTAGAGCTCGCCAGAGACGTGCATACATTAATCATAACGCTGACGACTTTTAGGCTGCTCTGGTTTCTTCAATGCATACCCCCTCGGTTTCCTGTATCTTATTACTCCACATCGCTCTGAGCTGCTCGTTTGATGACGATTCCTTACGCCGTTGTTGTTATCCACTCCTCATCGTTACACAACTCATACTCTCGCATAGTCATTCTGCACTCCAATATATCACGCTTAGCTTCCAGAGAGTCAAAACACTGCACAATTACTGGATCACATGCGCGTGGTGGCATCCAACAACAACATGCGTCGAGGACACTGAGTATAACAGAGTGAAGACCTGCTACTGTCGCGTCTAAATCTCCGCGTCACCAGCATCATCCAAGCAACGCAGCTTTAGGAATACATCGCTCCCCCATCCATCCAAAGAGACGAAGTCCAGCGAACCCCCAAAGTACCTCGCATATAAACGACTCATCGGCAAGCCGTATCCCAGTCCGGCGATTGTGCCCATCCCCATTTGCAGACCACGTCCAGTCATTTCAGTGAAAAGCCCGCCGCCACTCATCGAACCAGACTCATCGACCGCCGCGCTTCCGCCGATATGCTGCGCAGCGTATGGACCACCACCAAGTCCTGCGTCTTCCCAGCTTCCGCTATTCGAGGCGGCCCGTCTGCCAGCGGTCGTAAATGAATAAGAGAATATCTGTGCCAAGTAGGCTGGCAGAACGCCACCACCTTGATCTCGGATGCGTAGGGAGAGGAATCGTTGGCGGGGAAGAGACGACGCAGGTGGAGGCGAGATGGTAATGACGACCGGAGGAATTAATGCTGAAGCAGCGTGCTCCTTGACATGTCGCTCGACGGTGGCGCGGAATGAATTTTTAAGGATCTCTGTGAGGATGTACTCTAGATGCACAGGAACATATCTGTCTACAGCGTCAGTAAGGTCATGGATGGGGAACAGGGGAGTACGCACGCGAATGTAGTACCCGCCTCTCCGTCAATGATAATCTCGGGGTGCGCACCCAGCGTGGCCTCGCATAGGTCGCCCACCCACGAACCGCACATACGAATCATGCTTTGCGGGGAGCACAGCTTGTGCACGATCCCGAGGTGATCTACGGCCATCTCTCCATCCTCAAGACAGCGGGATAGTGCGATGTGCTGCTCAGCGATGAGACGGACGGAAATTCGGCTACTGATAGCTTCGTCGAGGAAGGTACTGATCTGCTCCGGGGTCATATACCGTGCACACTCCTGAAAGCTACAAAGAGATGAGCCCCGGCACGAACCAAATGCTTCCGGAACTCACCCTTTCGCCATCGTCGGGATGTCATTGGCATGACTGGAGACAACCGCTTCCAGCTGCTCAGTGAATCGCTTATTCTCCTCTAGGCTGCTGACAGCAGGATGGGTGGACAGGAAGCGGAAGCTTTGGCGGTATCTCTCGAGGATACGCGCGATGAATGGGTTCATGCCTACGATGAACGGCAGCCCCTCCAGAGCCCTGGCACGCCTCGCCAGCCGACGAGGAATTTCAGTGAGCACATATCCGACCGATTCAAGCACAGACTCTGGGGTGAGCGGGTCAGCTAGCGAGAGCAAGGTCGAGAGAGTGAGCGGTCGAGGAGGTTGTTTAGCATGCTCTTCCATCAAGCGGGAGAGCTCAGCAGGCGTGAATGTCGCTGTGGCATGATCGTGCAACTGGGCTGCCAACGTCCGCAAGCGCAACGAGGAGCGTGCCGTTTGCGAGGGACGATAGTATGAGGAATACACTAGTGGCCGCTGCATCGTAAATCATGGCGGGCGGCATCAAGTGGGCGCTCGAACTGGCAAGTGTGTGTGACTCATGGCTTCGACATCTCGCACCAATGGAGTTCGACAGAAGGAAGACACTGATATAAAAATCCGTAACAGAATGCGACACGACTATAATGATATCACTAGTTGTATACCTGGTACAAGGGCCTGAAGAAAATCAATCAACGGCCGCACCGGAAGGAAGAGATCAAACAATACGTACGTGCTCGAGAACTTTGTCCCTTGTCGAACGACCTTCTCGACCGCATCGAGGAAGTCACGTTCAGTCGCGACCTTCCTCCGCGCACGGATGGCGAACATGCCGGCTTCCGTTGCGACTGACCGCAGCTCTGCACCAGTCGTGTTGGGACATAACCGCGCGATGAGGTCGAACCGGATGTCGCGCTCGCAGCTCATACTCCGTGCGTGAATGCGCAAGATGTGTGCACGGCCTTCGACATCCGGTAGGGAAAACTCCACTCGTCGGTCCAGACGTCCTGGTCGGAGGAGGGCGGGGTCCAGTGTGTCAGGTCTGAGAACCCTTTTAGCGATCGTCGCCTTAAGTCATCTCAAGATGATATACTTACCGGTTAGTGGCCATCAGGACCTTGATGTTTCCACGAGGGTCGAACCCATCCAATTGGTTAATGAGCTCCAGCATCGTTCGCTGGACTTCATTGTCGCCTCCGGCGCCGTCGTCGAACCGCGCGCCACCAATGGCATCGACCTCATCGAAGAAGATAATACAAGCTTTCTTGCTTCGCGCCATCTCGAACAGTTCTCGCACCATACGCGCACCCTCTCCAACGTACTTCTGAACCAATTCGGAGCCAATAACTCGGATGAAAGTAGCATCTGTTCGGTTGGCGACAGCGCGAGCACAAAGAGTCTTCCCAGTTCCAGGGGGGCCAAAGAGAAGAACACCTTTCGGTGGGTCAATACCGAGGTTGACAAAACGCTCAGGCTGTTGGGTCGTGAGTCAGAACCACCCTATCTCAGTATCCAGCCACACTCACTGATAGCAATGGTGTCTCCACGACTTCCCGGAGCTTCTCAATCTGCTCCTTGCATCCGCCAACGTCTGAGTATGTCACATCAGGCTTTTCCTCGACCTGCATCATCGTGACAGAAGCATCGATCTTCGGAGGCAATGGTATCTGGATCTGATACTTGTTCCGGTCGACGCTACAAGCATATAATGAGCCTCGGCCAGCGTTGGTGTTCAGGACTACTCACCCTACTCGCATACCCTCTTCGATATCCGTCGGTGCAACACGCTCGCCAAGGCCCACGACGAACTTAGCAATCTGTTTGATGTTGATGACATATTTGTCTTGCTCGTCTGCACCCTTCTGACCCTGAGCAGCGCCCACAGGGTTGACGGCGCGAGCTGCTGCTGCTGCCTCTGGGTTCACGGGAATGATCTTAGTACAGCGAGCAACTTGCATAGGGTGTTCTTCGCCCATCCGCTGCCGGTCAACGGGGAGATCCCACAGATTGGGTGAAGCAAGACCAGTGTCAGATTCCTTAATACCTATACAGCGACAGCTAGAGTTAGAGCGCGTATGTCACTGCAGATATAATCACACACCAAGCTTCTCGTTCACGCGCTTTTGTACGTCCTTAATCTCCTGCTCGATCTTCTTGAGACGTGCCGCATAAGGACCTTGTCCCTGGATCCCAGATGAGCATGTCGCCGCGATTTAGAGCAAAGGACATACGTATGTTTTGAGGATTTGGATGTCACTGTCATCCAACGCTGCCAACCATGTCAATAAGGGGGGCCATCAGTGAGACGTGTACGCGCACCCTTGATTTCCTTCTCATCGTCCTTACTGTCTACCTTCTTCTCCCCTACGACGGTGTCAGTACGTGTCTTATGTGCGCGTGAGACTACCCACATTTCTCCCAGTCTCTACAGAGCAAAGTGTAAGCAAGATGCAGCCACAGCGTCCATAGTTACTCACGCTTTCGGCGACATATTGAGCAATGGGGTCGGGATTGAGGTCGTGGTGCAGAAACAAGGAAGTGTAAGGGAAAGGCGTTTGTCATGCGAGGGAGGACGCGTCAGTCGCAGACGCGTCGCCGGACATGGCTGCCGGTATCCCCGTCACCTTCCGTAGATGGGTCGTTCACGTGCGCTGCCACTACGCGGGCGTTCCTGCATCTGACGCAGCGGTAGTAGGTTGTTGTTGCCCTTCTTGCTTCACTCAACAACACCATGGCCGGCGCGCTTGCAAATGCAAAGAAAGACCTCCCCAAGGTCGTAGATGAGGAACACGAGTCACGTTTTGGCTCCGTCTTCGGTGTCTCCGGACCTGTAGTCATCGCGGAGAACATGACCGGAGCTGCAATGTACGAGCTTGTACGCGTTGGCCACGATGAACTCGTGGGCGGTACGTCATTCTGACTGTCAAGAAGAACCGGCTTTTAATCGGCTTTGTAGAGGTCATCCGCATAGACTCAGATAAGGCTACCATCCAGGTCTATGAGGAGACGTCCGGAGTAACTGTCGGTGACCCTGTCTTGCGTACGGGGAAGCCTCTGAGTGTCGAACTCGGTCCAGGTGTGTTGTCCGTCACAGTGTGCCTTTTAAGAGCCATTTGTCAAGTTCTCCTAGGTCTCATGTCCAACATCGTCGATGGGATCCAGCGACCATTGCGGGTAGGACCGTTCGTATGGATACAGTGAATCGTACTTCATATCCATATTCCATTGCAGTCCATTCAAGAACTATCCAAGTCCATCTATATCCCCCGTGGTATCAACACCGATGCACTGGACCGCTCACTACAATGGGACTTCAACCCAGTGGATTACAAGGCAAGTTCCGCATCTCGCTCTTCCCGTGGCATCATGATTATGGTGCTTACATGTATTGCACAGGTCGGCGACCACATCTCGGGAGGAGATATTTTCGGAAACGTATACGAAAACTCGCTCGTCAACAAGCACAAGATTATGTTGGGGCCTCGTGCCCTCGGTACCATCACCCATATCGCAGAAAAGGGTAGCTACGCTGTCGATGTCCGTTCGGAATCCTTATCTGCTTTTGGCGACGTATCTGACTCTCCTTTAGGACGTCGTTCTGGAAACAGAATTTGAAGGAAAGACAACAAAACATACCATGATGCAGGTCTGGCCAGTCCGAGCGCCTCGACCTGTAACAGAGAAGCACACCGCCGATTATCCTCTCTTGACTGGTCAACGTATTCTGGACGCACTGTTCCCGTATGCCTTCGTCACCCGTTGTACGGCTTCGCATGATGTTAATGTCTGCACTGCAGTTGTGTGCAGGGTGGTACTACTGCTATTCCTGGTGCTTTCGGTTGTGGAAAGACTGTCATTTCGCAAGCTTTGTCCAAGTTTTCCAATAGCGACATCATTATCTACGTCGGATGTGGTGAGCGTGGAAATGAGGTGCGGAGTTGTGTCTTGTGGTCGTCTAAGCCGAAGTTGACCCATACCACAGATGGCGGAAGTACTGATGGATGTGAGTGTTAAGGATTCTCTGGCTCCAATGTCTTACTGAGGCTCCGCCCAAGTTCCCCGAGCTCACAATGGAAGTTGGCGATCGTCAAGAGCCTATCATGAAGCGTACCACGCTTGTCGCCAACACTTCAAACATGCCTGTCGCTGCCCGTGAAGCATCAATCTATACCGGTATCACCCTCGCAGAATACTTCCGTGACCAGGGTACAAACGTCTCCATGATGGCTGACTCGACGTCACGATGGGCCGAGGCGTTGCGTGAAATTTCCGGTCGGTTGGCAGAGATGCCTGCCGATTCCGGTTACCCCGCCTACCTGGGCACCAAGCTCGCTAGCTTCTACGAGCGTGCAGGAAAGGTGACTTGTTTGGGTAACCCTGTACGCCAGGGCACTGTCTCCATCGTGGGCGCGTGAGTATCATTATCTGCTGATGCCGGAAAACACTTCATTTACCCGCTTTCTTGTAGTGTCTCGCCTCCAGGTGGTGATTTCTCCGATCCTGTCACATCTGCCACCCTCGGTATTGTACAGGTCTTCTGGGGTCTTGACAAGAAGCTCGCGCAGCGAAAGCACTTCCCCTCTGTCAACTGGAACTTGTCGTACTCGAAGTATCTGAAGGTGCTCGACCCTTACTACGAAGCGACTGAGCCCGGCTTCGTCGAGCTTCGCACTAAGACGAGAGAAATCCTCCAAAAGGAAGACGACCTTGCTGAGATCGTACAGCTCGTCGGAAAGAGTGCGCTCGGCGAGAACGACAAGATCACGCTGGATGTGGCGCGGATGCTCAAGGACGATTTCTTGCAGCAGAACGGTATGAGCGAGTACGACCGCTTCTGTCCGTTTTACAAGACGAGTGCGATGCTGCGGAACTTCGTGGCATTCCATGACGCTGCCATCAAGGCTGTTTCGGCAGGTGATATCACCTTCGCGAAGATCAGAGATTCGGCGGGCGACATCATGTTCAAGTTGTCCCAGATGAAGTTCGAGGTAGGTTGTATTGATATATCCGGGCGCGGGAGGCTTATTTTTATTGTGTGCGTGCATGCGTAGTCGCCATCACAAGGCAAGGAGCCGATTAAGCAGAAGATGGATGCGCTGTACAACGAGATCCAGGAGAAGTTCCGACAGTTGGCAGAATAAGATACCCAGAAGACTTCCCGTACTGGAGCGTCTCCTGCACATTGTCTGTTCGTCCTTATCAACTAAATTTGCACTGTCGACATCTTGTGAGGCTCGATGCCTCACTCATACACGACGATAGTGTGCAATGGGCATGCGCAGGTGTGCTCTAGCAGCTATATCGGCAAGGGTCCCATCGCGCTGAACACCTAACGTGTAGCCGCTGAGACCGCGCGCCAGTACTATGTAACACTGCGAATTCAGCAGCTAGTGGAGGTTTGCAATTTGCAGTTGAACGACTGATAATCGCACGACTATCGCAGCCCAACTCTCATTTCTCCTCCTGGGATTGGTTGTTGACCGGCTTACTGCTCAGCAACACGCTCTCCGAAACAACTTCCTGGTGAGTAGAAGGCACCCACACACTTGTAGGCTCCTGTAGGTGTCTTATTTCCTCCGTTCAACATTCAGCAGATGGCGTATGATTCATCGCACGCTGCCGGGAGATACAGACTGTGCACTAGGATGACAGCCATCGTCTCCCCTCTACTGACTCAACCGTCATGCTGCGGCGTGCGATTGCGGCGACGCTATGGGTGGTGCTCGCCGTGTTGACCGCGGGCTCTCAGGTGCAGGATGAAAGCAGTATGGTGACCACGCGAGACTCAGTGCATAACGGAGGCCCCAGGATGCATCACTACTCCGAGAGCATGTCATTCAGGAGATGTTAGGGCTCGAATACGAGGGGTCACATCTCCACCTGTATCTGACTCCGACAACCTTCCTCCTCAGCCTCCTCAGCAGTATCCTATTACTGGCATAAGCAACAAGATTATTTATCAGACTTGAAGACAACTCCAAGTGAGCCTGATTTCCTTTGCCCCTCCCCCCTGTGTGAGGCGATGTTTGTATTCATATTGCGATCGGTGTATATGTAATGGTACAGGCTATGAGTATAGTGTGCTTATCTCATAGAAAGAATCTTCCAATGTATCGCTCCTTTCGTTCTTGACGGTGCTTTCCCTAGCGTGGGGATCCTTGAGCCGTTGCACCTGCAGCTTTACGACCCGCTTGCGGTGGTGACGCGTTCGAATATGCGCTTTCCAATGCGCCCCTTCATCGATCATCACCGGACGCTCGTCATCATGCGTACATATTTCACATATCAATTTCCGTGGCGGAATGGTACTGTAGCTGATCAGCTAAATTTGACGTAGTGGCAGGTCTGGACGCTTACTTCTTGGGCTCATCTACGAGGAGATCGCGAGCGGTGCTAGACAGGAATAGAGGATTCGGAAGCTCCACAACGTTCAGAAAGGCTGAATAAGTTTAAGTGGGGCACGTCCTTTATAGATGGATACAACATACCATCGGTGATGTCTTGCGCCATATCACGGACGTTCGTGTCCCAAGATGAACCAAGCTCTGTCCCACAGGGGTGTCTGAGCTTTCAATTTTGCGGCGGACATCATGAAATTTACCGCTCGCGTCTAGTACGTAGGTGGGGACTATATCGCAGCCATCCTCAGATCGACTTGCAGCATTTGCAGCCCGTGCTGCAGGCAAGAGCTTGTTTCGTATCCACATGTTTTGGCGGTTAGTATATCTGCGGGTGGCGGTTTTCATGCTTTGTGTAGCCTCTTGAAACACAGCGTCGTTGTGAGCCGGTGCGCTAAGATAGTCATGGAATTCCTTGTAGCCTGTGGATAGGTTGAGACACCAGAAATGACCGTGATATACACTGTGTTACCAATTGATTGGTAGATTCCTAGAGTGTAGTCGTTGTTAACATGTTCCTTTCCTGACTCACCCTCATTGCTCGGAACACTCCCTGTGTCAGCAGACGTTTGCGCCCTAAGTATGCGGATCTCGTCCAGGAGACCTTTCTGTTGTTTGGTTACTGTCCATGATTGCTCACGCTGGTAGGGTATTACGGCACGCACCTCCACCATTTGATCGACACGCAGGTCAAGCCGAGGTTTCAAAATGTCAGGCCTAGCGTACAACCAGAATAAGAGTGTACGATATCTGTATGTACGGGCTCGAGTTCACCTTGTCTGTGGGTGCGGGTGCAGAGCGCGTACCTGGGACGTAGAGTGGCTAGCGATTGCTCTGCCAATATCTCACTAGAGAGGCGACCAGATTCCTTGATGATGTTCAGCTGACGCAGAGTTTTCCTTGTGTCTCTCCAATGTAATCGTTGCCCTATTGGAGGATCGAGTGCTGACAATAACTGGTGCATTGCCGAAGCTAGCTCAGGCTGGTCCGCCGCAGGGGGAGGCTCTGTAGGAAGAGTATGGAAGAGGTCAAGGAGCTCCGGAGGAAGAGAAGCGAGTGATTGTGTGAGGCTTCCTGAAGTTGGTGGGGCGCCTTGCAGTGCCTTGTATGCAGATGAACTTTCTAAAGACACCAGGCGGTTTGGGAAAAGGAGGTGTTGGATCCAGTACGATGTTCCGCCGACGACTATCGGCACTTGTCCCATTCGATAGGTCTCATCTATCTGCAAGACACAGGTCACAATGAACGTAAACCGAGCAGAAAATATGTTATGTACAGCGTGTATCGCATCCTTTACCCACTCTGTAATGATGTATTGTTCTCCTGGACGTTTGAAGCTCATCAAGAGATGCTCGACGCCCCGCATCTCCTCCACCGATATCTTGTTTGTGATGACGTCCATACCAGCATAAACCTGCATGGCATCCGCGTTGATGATCCTTGCACCTCGATATCCATGTCTGGAAGTCCCCGACTCGAATTTCTGCGCCAATGCCAACGCAAGTTCGACTGCGAGCTTGGACTTGCCGACCCCGGTGGTCCCACAAATAGTGATGAGAGGTCGCAATAAAGCCGCCATTGGTTCTTCGTGCCTTTGCATACTAGGTCATGGAGACATGCTTCGATATATCTCCTGACAATGGTGAGGCTTTGAGGTTCGGCTGTCTGACAGAACTTGGAAACCATTCAAGTCGTTGGAGAGGGTCGTTCGACTGTTCGACGGGCGTTGCCTTTTGCGGAGTAGGCCCGGGCGCTTGTGCACATTCACCGGCTTCAGCGGCGCCTGCATCCGGTTGTCCTTTCCCCAGTCATGTCCTTAGCTCGCTTTCGCGCGACGCCGGGTCGCATTCATTTAGGCAATCTATCTCCTGCAACCAACTCCCAACATAAGGTGAGTGTAACCTTTTGGCTCGAGGCGTTTGCTGGCTCATGACCTGTCGCTTAGCAAAAACGTGTAGGACGTGGCCAAGGCTCTGGAAGAGGCGGGACGTCGGGGAGAGGACACAAGGGGCAGAAGGCGCGGTCAGGCAATGGCAAGCCTAAAGCTGGCTTCGAGGGTGGACAGACCCCTATCATTAAGCTAATCCCGAAGCGGGGCTTTGTCAATGCGTATGTCTACTCGTACATATTTTCGTGCGTTCTATTTACCCTTCGTTGAAGAGACGGAAATACCTGGGCACCTGTGAACTTGGACCGGATACAACACTGGATTGACCAAGGTCGACTGAGCTCTTCGCCAGAAAGCCCGATTACTGCTCGTGAATTATTACTCAGCGGCTGCATACACAACGTACATGACGGCGTGAAGCTGCTGGCTAACGTAAGATCCCTAGTGTTTCCCTGCTTTGCTCATGTCTCATCGTTGAATAGGGTGCGGAAGATCTCAAAACCGCGATTCATATAACACCGTCAAGAGCGTCCCAGAGCGCTATTCGTGCCGTAGAGAAGCGTGGTGGAACAGTGTTTTGCAAGCACTACAACGCTCTTGCTCTGCGAGATTGCGTGAATGGTCAAACGGATAGAAAAGACGCGGCTCCTACCAACCGGAGAGATATTCGTATGTCTTCCGATGCTTCACCTCTGAAAAGCACTGACGTACGTCGCAGTGTGGTATACGTCATGGAAAAACCGAGGTTATCTCTCGCCTACGGCGATCAAGACGATGCCAGGAGTGGACGACCGCTGGAAGGTTTTGTCGGAGCAGCTCACGAAGTACAAGAAGCAAGAGTTTGTGAAGCAGAAGTAGGCACAACTACATTGATGCTCCGTTGAGTATCCCTCCGCGTATCTTCACCAAGTCTCGTGCATACAATACCATTATCACGTCTCCATTTTTTCGGGAGAAATGCTACGGCTGCGTGATCGGTAGCGCAGGCTACCACTGTTGAGACGGTCAGGCGAGATGCTGCGACTACGAGAACGGTAAGGTGTCCTTGAACTTGACCTCGACCGAGAAGGTGTACGAGAGCGGTAATGGGAATTCGTTGGGGGCGGTGACCTCACACCAGAGCTAAGGCTCGGACTTCGTCCCCGACTACCACTGCTTGACCTACTCCTGCGGTCCGGGTTAGGATGAGGGCTCCTGCTGGGACTTCTACTCCGGTCACTGCCATGCTCGCTTTTGTCCTCCATCGCATCCAATAGACGACTCTTTCGAGGACCCAGTTCGCCGTTATCTTCTAGAACGTCTCGTTTCGTAAGACGTGGTAATATGATATCGCACACTCTTTCTTCTACGAGAAGGTTATCAACGAACTCGTCGATATATGTGAGCGAGTAGCCATCTAGAAACGTGGTCAGCGCGGTGGATACACTGAAATGGGGATTCGTACTCATTCCGCGATACCGCAGCTTCCGGTAGTCCTTCAGTAACGGTTCGAGGATTTCATACACCTCGACTGATCTGAAGGTCATGCGTATGTACATGATTGACAACGCCCGTAAGTATCTTTCAAGTAAAAATATTCCTGAGTTATTTATTGTCGCAGCAGGTATACCACTCACTTGAACTCATCGGCTTGGAGGTACTCCAATAGGATCTCCTTCTGCGGCTGGATTTGCAATAACTTCAGTAGTAAGCAAAGAAACTCGGTTGGTTTCTGGTTGCCATACACGCCGCCTATACACTTGAGCTCAATTGCCTTGTCAATAAGAGACTCAGCTGCAGATGTATAGAGGTTAGATTATAGCTTTTCACGGGAACCAAGTAACCCAGACCTGTCAGAGCGAAGCAATGTTCCTTCCAGTATGGCGACTCATAGATGCGGTTTCGAATGACAGTTTCAACTAAGTACTACGAAGTTAGCATTACATACTGCCCAAATGCGCAGAAAACATGACTCACCTGTGGATTCTGGCCATGAATGGCTTCTGCGCCCCGAACAGTAGTGTTGGCCATGGTGGAAAGAGCGAACTTGTTTGTTCCTGTTAGAGTCCAGAACCTTTGCCTTATCGGCGTCAATTATTCCACTTTCACCTCGATTTAAACTTGTAACAACTTGTTCACCGTGACTAGGGTTCGCTAAGTCTGGAGTCTTTCTCAAGCTGTCATCGCGCATTCACAGCCTGTTTGTCGACGTTCTAACCACATTTGACATCTCTCAGACTTGTTTGTAAAGTTGGGTCAAACCTGTTATACTACTATTGCGACTGTATCGGCGCGCGCAACTGCGATGTTTCGTTCTACAAAGCACCTCATCGGCCATGAGTCCGCCGTCTATCGACTGTCTGCTAAGCGTGTCGTGCGATTCGTAACATCTCGTCCCTGTAAATATTATGTCGACTTCTATGCATATTTGTGCGTGCTATCTACTTGCTACAATTCGCCTTGCTCTGGGACTGACAACAGTTATCTTGTAGGATCCCTCCGAGGTGGATGTGCTCGGAGTACGCGAGGATCTATGATATTAGTGCTTCATCTCGGTCTATCCTGACTGACACTGCGAATCCCACATGGCCTCGATGAAAGACTACGGTCAGGTCCTCCTGCTGGGCTTTGATGCTCCTGACTGCATCCTCGTGCCAACGCTCTGTGCTGCTCGTGGCATGCTCCTGACATTTGACGAACATGGACCCCCGGCAGCTAATGATACATGCATACCCGTTGGGGTACTACTTCGAGCCAGTCTCAACTTGTCACAGCAAGCAAAAATGTGTGTGCTGGACGTCGTAGTTGCACGGTGAGATGTGAGTCACCTATCGGTTATGAATCCATGAACAGGTCCAAAGTATACTATTAGAGCGCTCCTACCTGGCTTCAGAGACTCGAGAGTAGCACAACATGCTCGCCTGTCACGATCTAATCCAATTGTTGTCGGTGGCGAGCTCTACCGGTATTCCAGTTCTTTGGAAGGTGAGCCGTGTTACATAACTGTACATGTCAGGCTGATGGCTACCGAACAGAGACTACTGAGGTGTGGAGTCCTCCTTTTTATCTGCTCCCATTGAAACCGTCCGGCGACTACTATCCTGGCTAGCCACGTCACACATGGCCCACACAGACGTCTCATCTCCATCGATCGCTCAGTTTCACCTTCCCCGCTCCTGTTTGCAACACAGAGCCACTCCCCGCCTGTGTATAGGCCAATTCTGAAGGGAATTATAGGACGGTGGTCCGGTAGGGACATCTACAACGCCACCATCGTCTGGCCCTGCAGTGGCCCGTCGCCGATTGCGACGGTGAGATCTCCGACCATTTTCATGCAAACTACCTATCTAACAACCATGATACAGACGTTTGCACGGCCGTGGTGTCTCGTTGAGAGGTGCATTGGAGCTGTAGAGCACGGCGACGCGGAGGCGGATAATAACCGACGTAGCTTAGCTAATGTACATAGTCGAGAGTCAATTCCGCAGGCTGAAGCCTTACTGCCTCCTACTATTACTGTTGCGTTCGGTCGTCGCAGTTGCAGGTGTTGTCGACTTTGACGCACATCGCTCGCGTCTTCTTTACACCGCGGGTCTCGCTGCTCAGAGCTCTCCACCCAACCACCATGGCGTCTGTCGAAAGTGTGCCGGCTTACATGCTTCCGGGCGTGCCAATAGCTCAGCCCTCTCATTTGGAGGGCGATGCAAGCCTGGCAACCGAAATCCTCCCTGGGCCGCCACCGCTAGCCTCGATACAACAGACCGGCCAACCGAGGAAAGACCACAGGAAAACTGTGACGGTGATTTCTTACCTGCCTACCTCTGACCCAGGAACCACTTACGCAGGGCACATGGCGAGTCCCCTTGCCTCCACGGCTGAGATAGAGGGCCCTCGGAGGAAACGGGCAAGGCTGGAACGCAGGTGAGTCTTGAATACCTTGTATATAAACCCGGGTACTAAGAAACCGGTTGCATGTCCCTACGTATCGTCATACCTCTGTACACTACGCGACACTGTACATTGCCGACACACGTCGATCTCTTCGACCTTCAGCTCTGTAGCTAGCAGGGCCCAGCGTGCATCGGCGCGCCATCTCACTGCGAACGCTTCCGTAACGGATGCGTCAGCTCATCTGGAGCCCATGGCGTCCTCTTCTCATCTCGCGCCTGATGTTGATCCTGCCTCCATCGCCCTCGATTCCGACGACCCTGCGTTGTCACGCTCCAATTCTGTTCCCCCGGGGGAGGACATGGTGGTGGTGGGTCATAGCCATCTAAGAGGGGGACCTACTGCTCGCAAGGATAAAGGGAAGGGAAAGGAGAGGGATACAGCTGTGAGGATTAAAGAGGAGCCGACCATGGTGGCGTTACCAGGGAGCGACTTTCCGGCGACAGGGGTGAGTGTTTGCCGTATTGATCTATGGTTTGGACTGTTGATACGTCTGTATCAACGACGCACTGACCCTTTTCATCACACAGTCAAACGAAGATCATTGTTCTTCATGTCGTTCGCTGGGGGACCTTGTTTATTGCGATGGATGTCCGAGGGCATTCCACTTGTGGTGTCTGGATCCTCCCTTGGAGACATCCGAACTACCGGAAGGAGAGACTTGGTTCTGTCCGGCGTGTACATTGCAGCAAGTGCGTCGCATGCCATTTCCTTTCAGATGCCGAACTGAGCGTGATTCTCACAACCTCCAGACACCACCTAAACCACCGGCGTCCCTCAAGTTCATGGCACCTCTCGTTGCCGAATTGCAGGCGCGCATCCCGGCTGAGTTCCAGCTCCCAGCGGACATCAGAGCATATTTCAAGGACGGTAAGAACATCCTCTTCGGCTCGATTGTAGAATGCCTAATGTCTGTTATGCGCACAGTGGCCACGGGTCCGCGGGGCACTTACATGGACGTTTCAGAGATAAGACCGCCCCGATTCAAGTATGTCTTCCCAGTTTACCTTAACCTACCCTGCTGAACACAGATCCTAGCCGTCATGGTCAACTAGAAGACCGTGATCCCTATCGTTTGAAAGACCGAAATGGCGAACCGGTCCTTTGCTTTCGATGTGGTACATCTGCATTACCACCTGGAGTGGCCGCTTCTGCGCCGGCTGCCAAGCGGGCGAGAAGAGAGACGTCGGGTTTGAGTGATTCGAAGAGCGGGCGAAGCATTGTCTCTTGCGATTATTGCCATCTACACTGGCATCTGGATTGCGTAGACCCTCCCATGTCATGTATGCCACCTTGGGGCAAGAAGTGGATGTGTCCAAATCATGCCGACCGTATATTTGTACGTGTGGAACACCTTTGTCTTCTTGTATCCACGTACTCACTAGCCCATGGCAGCAACCAAAGCGACGTATACCGAAGGCAAATGCAAACCCTATCGACATCACCGGACCTCGCCAGTACAATAACGGGAACGTTGAGATCGTCCAACTGGAGCCTACACCTGCTGCACCAAGTATGATGAATGTTGACGAAGTTTTGATCAATGGCAGGCGTTACCGAGTGCCTGAGAGGGTCATCATATTGGATTTCTGGAATAAAGTGGGTCGTGGGCATAGTCAATATGATGAGTATGTCCTTTTTGACCTATACAATTCCCGTTGTCTCATTCAGCGGATACATAGACATACAGACGACACAAGCGCATTGTCCTCTCCTTTGACTTCTCTCAGCTCCTTGGTAGGAGAGGACGAAGATGTTCCCCTGATCGACCCGTCTGTTCCTCTGTTCTCTTTGGAAGATATTCGTGTTGCGCAGGTGAGTTACCATGGTAGACAGTAAAAGCTGGCGCTGAGCGTATCTCTGTTCTGCAGTTATTGGCTAGTCTGCACCTCGGTCACGGCACACCCAGAGGTAGCACAAGCGCTCCGCTGCCGGCGACAAACGGGGTTAATGGGACATCTGTAGGTGGTAGCCGGAGCAGCGTTCAGGATGGTGCTCCGAAAGAATCGAAGGGAGAGGCAAAAGGAGGAGATCGGGTGGACAGTAGTACAAAAGTGAGCCTTGTTACTTTCAGCAGACTTTTTGCCACATCCTGATGCCCGTAGCCACAGCTGGTCGTCAAGAAGGAACCTACAGCGCCGAGTCTCGATGCTGTTGTTGACTCATCTAAAGCAAGGCAAACGTCAGGCCCACGGTCGCAACCAGTCAGACGGAGTATGCGCGGTGACGATGACGACTATAGACCCAATAATAGGGTCGCCATACCTGCTGCTTCGGCTTCGGCGCGCCGATCTCGCGTTCGCAAGGAGGATCCTAAGCACGATGGTGACAATGTCTTCGCGCCGGAACCAGCAGCGCCGGCAGACTCCATATCTCAAGCCGTTGCCCCCGATACACTTGTCGCCGAGAACCAGGTAGAACCTCACGTTCCTTCGGAGACGTCCATATCAGTGAGGCCGAAGCGAACAAGACGCTCAAGGAAACATCCGTCCCCTGAGCCGTTAGCCTCTCGCAATGGCGTCAATATAAGCGAAGAAGTCGCGAGTGTCGACTCCGAAGAGCCCGATACTCCGTTAGCTGTCTCCTTGTCAAGAATCTCTTCTAGCCATAAGCCCGTAGAACAACCGAAAAAGGAACCCCAGTCCCGAGGCATACCAAATACACCCTCTTTATCCAACTCTAAAGCATCAGGACAGCCGGCTGCTTCTCCTGCGAAGAATGGGGCCACTCCGTCTCTGAAGATTCGTTTACCTGGTCTTGCAAACCTCCATCGCCCTCTACTATCTTCATCACAAGCTCCTGCACCTGCGGATAACCGTCAATTGCCCTCAGTATCTGCTCCCCCTGCGCGAAGCCGAGCTTCACGGTCTTCGAGAGCTGGTGCTGCCTTCGCTCCTCGTGAGAGGCGGTCTAGCCGACGAGATCGTGCCTCGACCTCCGCCCCATTGCAAGACGCCCCCGCATCTAATGATGCGGATCATTAGGGTGACCGTCTTTGTACCTCTTCCAGCAACGTATGCCACGCCCATTGCTGTGATATGTCGTCTGACGAGCTGTGGACTCTGATTGACGTTATCTGCACCGTTAAGCTAGCCATACCCTCCCTCTCCCCGTATTGTTCACAGTATAGCGACCTGTAATGCGTCTGTGTACGACCTGGTACAAGCAGGAGAGTCGTTTGGGCCCTAATGTGCTCGCGAACCTCAGCAACCTTATTCCGCGGTCCTCACGTCGTTAGCGTTCGCCTTGTATCGCACCATTATAGTTATGTATTTATTCAGACTCGCTCAATCACGCATTTTGCTCACTGCCGACATACTGTGCAACCGAGAATTTTCAGCTACACGCAAAATAGATACGTCCGCACGGCGCAGTCCATTCCAACGGAAGACACGTATGTACTACACAATGGTACGAGTCAAGGTACGAGTACTGGGCCTTGAGCGCTTGGGCAGCTGTCCGCTGTATTACAGTAGTATCAATCTGGCGAGTCCGTGTTCAAGTCAAAAGTTTAGCACCACATACCTAACGCTAATAGACTCAGGAGCCTGGTTGAATAGCAGACTCGCCCTGCAATCCAAACTTCTCGCCAGACTTCCTATCGCTCCCCCTCCCGCCTTACAGGCGAAAACCACAAGGCAGAACACGACGAGCAGAAGGTCAGCTGCTCGGGATGAAGTATATGTGATTCCCCATCGTCGCTACTACGTACAGACTGATCCATCGATTAGTAGGTCCAGGCGTGTATAAGGACAGTGACAAAAGGAAGACCAGCACTGCTACAAAAGCCAACAGTGATCTGAGTCTAGTATGGAAATATACGAACCCACCTACTTCGTAGAATCTGCATCCACATCGCGAACTGCTGGGCACTGCTTAGTATCGCCCCATGAGCCTGCACAGTTGATCACGTCGTAGTCAGAAGGGAGTATGATTGAAAACTAATTGCAACTCGTACAAGTAAGATGGAGGACAGAGACGAAGGCACTTCTTGGCGATCATGAGAACCAGCCCTTCGGCTTGTGACCCTCATCTTCCTTCATTTCTCCGTCTCTCTTCTTCCGAAGCTCTTCGAGGATGCTCTTCACGCCCTCTACGTCCCCGACAGCCGCTCGACCCGCATCCCAGTCGACCACGATGGGCCACTTGAGTGCATGTAGGTTAGTCGAAGCGAGTTTCACGACGCCTTCCGTACTCGTAGGGCGTGTCTCCACGGTTGGGTGTGAGGATACAAGGACATCCGGTGATACACCGCCTGGGGCGGAGGTTGCAGCAGGGAGATATGATAGGATAGTTCGCAGCTGGTCGCTTGTTGGGGGCTTGTTCTCGAGCACTTCAAGATTGAACCTCAGAGGAGGGGCATTAGGCTGATGGGCAGGATACGGGGATGATAGGGCGGCACGGAGTAGCTGCAGAGCTGTGATGGATGGTGGAGAGGTTGTGTTGTGACTACGCCCACAGTATCAGCGAGAACACAAGACGAAGCCTCAGGAATACGCACAAGATGGATATTTGCGGCTGTTTCGATGGTGCAATGAACATCAGTGTATGTAGTCGTCACACAAAGACTCACGATAGATCGCAGAAATGAAGAAAACATGCTGTCATGCAACGGCTGAGCCAGTTCTTAGTGAGTGATGTTACGAGTGTAGAAGAGTAAGGTGAGCATTTCGACCAACAACGACGGTGACGTAAGTCCTACGGCTTTCCTCGGCTTAGCGCCGTTAACCTTCTTCCTCCACACTGACTGCAAATGCGTTCTCAGGACATGTACACCACATTTGTCACGACGATGTCGTTCAATACTACCGAGCTAGGAATGCCTTGCATGCCTCATGACCGCGACTTGTCAACCGGGGAAATATTCACAGATGTACGTGCGCCTACTAGTAACTAGCCTGTACTGCCATGCAGTTGGGCAAGCTCGATTCACTTCAGCTTGTGAGTACCGTATAGCCTATCACCTTCCTGAAACCGTCATATCTCCCTCTACTCTAACCAACCACTCTGACAGTGCTAATGGACACGCCTTACGACCTGCTTTCACATATGTAAATATGGCAAACGTCGAGGCCAATCGCTAAGGTCCGTACAGTGACGATTGCGAACGATAATACCGGTACGACGGGTACCAGTGGCTCCCTCGGCCCCGCATCCAATAACCGTCGCTGCGTCGGCTTACCTTCGTCGTTGCGTCGAATCCCTATGTACCACGAGGACTGACTCTGCCAGTGAGGGACGGCCGGTCGCATCAATAGTCTTGAACATGTTCCTTCACACAGCCCCAAGGATCGCGCATCTGGCCAGTCGATAGGGAGTACCTCACTGTACACTGTAGTATGTTTGATGGCGGCAGACGGTCTGCTCGCACTACCTTCTCACAGCTACTTCGCTGAGCTCGGAAACCCATGACTTCTGTAGTACGAGTATAGTATTGCCCCTCTACGTCTTTCAACCTCTGCAGGTGGTCAGAACTGAATGCATATGGCATGCAACGTGGTGATGGCTTAAAGTTTCTACAGACGTCCAGTACCAGTATGCCTACTAAGTAGTACGAAGTAGTAGGCTATCCTGCTCTCGATCGATCGCAGATTAGCTACTTTCCCCGCGCCTCGACTGCCTCGACCATCTCCGCATGAGTCGGGCCCCATTGCTCGCCACAAACTCAACTCATCAAGACCGGCCATGGATACGGACGGTCGACTGCCGAGCCTCGTCGCGACGTCCATGCGCTCAACGTTCTCATGCTCGTCCCTGCTCATTCTGTCCAGTCATGCGGGCCAGTGAAAGTCTTACAATCAAAGCGCTCAGTGGACATATGCTCGACGCCTCCATCTTGATACGCTATCTCTTTCTGGTGTAAGGCTCGTGTGCATCGTCTGTCCCCGAGCTTGTCGAACACTATCTGTAGGCCTCTTTGGGATAAACGCAACCGGCGAACCACGCTGTGCCCAGGCCCTACCCAGGTGCTGCCGTACACTTTGCCATTGGAAGCACGAGGTCGCCGTACGAGGCAGTCTTTTAGGTCTCTCCTCGGTGAAAGGCTGTGCGTGCAGCTCCCTCCGCCCTACGCATCTAACCTAGTCCTCGTTGTTCAATCATCTGGTTCCTTGACGACAAGATCGGTCCATCCAACCAGGCTGGATGCCGCTGTATCTCTGCGTGGATTGTGGCGGCTCGAAGGCCGCCGCAGTCATTGCTGATGAGACGGGTCAACCCGCTGCACGCGCCCTCGGAGGCCCCTCCAACTTTGCGTACCTTGGCCTGGAGCCTTTCATCGAGGTCGTGAAGGAGACTGTCGAGAAAGCTCTCAAAGCCTTGGACTCGTCTGTGCTGAAGGCCAATGGTGCGTCTCCTTCCCGCTCGCTGGAACGTCCCCTCCCAGAACTCATCTACGACGTAGCCATCGATCCGGACAGTCCTCTGACCCTGCCTCCTCCCCACGGCCAGCCGTACTTGGCCGCCGCCTGGCTCGGAGTGTCCGGATGCGACTCACCCCAAGCCATCGCGGACATGACTCCCCCGCTCGAGGCCCTCCTCGGCGTCCGCCCTCGCGTCGCGAATGACACCCACCTCCTCGCAGCACCCATGACACTCTATCCCGACGTGACCGGCGCGGTCGCAGTCGTGGCCGGGACCGGGGGGATAGTGGTGAGCTTCTGCGAAGCCATACACAAGGAGACCGGCGAGAAAGAGGGCCTGGAGGAGCTGGGGAGGTGTGGAGGGTGGGGGTGGATACTCGGTGACGAGGGGGGCGGCTTCCATGTCGGACGAGAGGCCATCCGACAGGTGCTCGATGAGGTGGATCGCGCGTCCGTGAAGCCTAAGACAGCTGAGGTAGGCTGAACACTCGGGTCGCGCATATACCCGCTCATGCGCAAGGTCATATAGACAATCTCGTCGTCGGGCAAGCCATGGGGCCTCAAACAACGCATCCTCGCCCGCTTCGACGTCACCGACGTCTACGAGCTGCTCACCGTCGTGCACAAGCCCGACCCCACGCCCGTCTCCCCAACCACCGGCGCCCCCGTGAGCTCCGACGCGACCCTCTCCCTCCAGCCGGCCCCGCCAGCGTTCGACTCGACCGTGTCCAAGGCCGAGCTTCCTATGGCAGCCATGCCCCGCGAGAAGCGGCTCTCGTCCCTCAGCCCGCTCGTCTTCGCCGCCGCGTTCGAGGACGGCGATCCGCTCGCGCTGAACGTCCTCAAGACGGCGTCGAGCGCGCTCGTCGACCAGATCTGCGTGCTGCTCCGCGCCGCCGCGGAGGACAGGAGCGCTGGCGGTGACCGGAGGATCAGGGCTGCGGAGAGTATCATGTGCATGGGAGGATCGCTGAGTGGGGTCGACTCTTATCGGAAGCTCATCGTGGATGAACTGGCGCAGAGAGGACATGTGTTCAGGCGGATGCAGGTCGTTGATGATGCCGCGGCAGTGGGGGCGAAGGCTCTGACAGTGATCAGGACGTGATTTGAGTGGAAGGACGTCTTGAATGTGAATGAATCTACACAGATGTTTGTAAGTCTACGGTTATCTATGACAAATTGCCCTTCTTGTGATACTTAAGGGTCTTCGGTCAGACGGACTGGGCACGCAGATGCTACCTCCAGACCCTTCTTCATGTCTCTCAGCTGAGATATCTCACTTCAGAACATATCTGTCCAATCACAACACGCACCGTCTCGGACTGGATGGCGAGGTTCGAGGAAGACAATATTGAGCTGGCAATTTGTATCAGACCTTTTGATTGGCGGACTGGGCTTGAACCAGTCGGATAAGAAGTACAGCGTCGCGCCAGGAAACCACCAGGAGACCAAGGTAGCAATTTCGCGCTCGGGATGGTCAAGTACAAACTCAGATTATATCATTTCCAGATGAACTACTACACTAAGGGCATCATTGTCTAGCCGACCCCATATAAAGGTGGTACGAGAGCTGTACATTGGTATACAGTGCCTGTGAAGTATGAAGAGAGTACTACGCAAGTAATTGTGAAAAGCACGTCTCACTAAGTCAAGGGGTGACTTGGGGGGATGGAGCAGACGATTCCAAGGGTGTCAAAATGATGGCGAGTCATCTGTATCAGAGCGTGCCCATCCTGCGTCCGCCAATGTTGCTCACCTCAATCCCAAATCCACGTAGTCTGCTTCAATGCACCTTCATCGTTGCGGCCCCGGGCTGCCAGATGCATGGCGGATGTGGCTCCGGGCCCGTGCGTGCCAGGGGTGCCGTCTCTGCCGGCGCGGAGCACGAGCGGCGACTCGTGCCGCGAAGACCAGGCTGTCGATAGAGTTGATGGCGCAAGGGGACAACTTTGGACTCCGCAAATTCTTCGCCGTCCGGTGAGCTGCGACGATCTTGTACTCTGAGTCCGATTCCTTGACTCAGGACCGTGGCTAGAGCCAAAAATTACTGGCTGCGCATGCGTGTAGGGTCCGGCCTCTGCAGCACGGCTTCGTAGTGCATAAACACCCTCTTGAATCTATCGATCCCTCGACACTCCGGCCGCTGCGTAACGGCCGATGACGCAAGCCTGATGCTTGAGACGATGGCGTCGTAGTGCTTCTGTTCGTCGTTCAACTTGCGGAGCATTCGTACGAGCTCGAGTGTAAAGGCCCCGCGCCACTTGCCACTCTCGCCGTCCTTGACTTCGTGGGCCGGCTGATCCTTGCCACAAGCGGCCAGGACGATATAGGAGTGCTCGCCAGTACCACCGGTACGCAACCCGGCATCGGACAACGATTTTGTGACACTGATCATACTGGCCTTGCGAAGGTCGCGATCAAGGTAATCTGGAAGTACCCGAGGCTTGTCATCGGAGAATCTCGGCGAGCGGACAGTCTCGCTGATACCAGCCGGAGGTCCGACTCCAAGAGTGTTCCTCTTCTTGGTCTCTCGGAACATGCCACCTGAATGGCAAGAATCAAGTATCACTAGCTGTTATGACGTGAGCACATATATATCTGATGGTGCATTCAAACCTACTGTGTTACATCTCTTCTCCTTCTCTAGCTTGTCAAACAGCGCCTGTAGGGTCGGCTGAGGAATACCGTACACCTCCTTGCCTTCCGCGTCGACAGCACCTTCGTCGTACGGACAAATTGATTCAACGACCTTGTTATCGCACCGCCATTCCTTCCGATCGACTTTGGCGCGAGCACCATGGCCGGCGAAGTAGAAGAGCGCGACACTCTTATTCGTAATTTTCGCGTTCGTGATGAAGTGTTCGTCGAATTTCTTGAGGATTGTACTGCGGGTCGCTTCTTGGTCCTGAAGATGAACGATATTTGATTTCTTTGGCACTTTGAGCACGTTCATCAGGTATTCGCATATATCCTCCGTGTCGTTTCGACAGCCTTTCAAAGGTGAAAAGTTCTCGTTCTTGTATCTGTCAATGCCAACGACAATAACCCATACGTTATGTCCTTCTACTCTCTCCATCGACAGTGTCCGCTTGTTCTGGTCGGACTCCTGTCGCGAGACAGGAGGCGGGAACGCCCTGAATGGAGCATCAGCCAATTCCCCCATCAATAGCACAAGAAGATTGCGCACCCGTATCTTCCTAGGTTTGATTTGGTGGAAGACATGTACGAGAGTTTGAGGATGCGAGGACAGGAGGGAAGCAAGTTGGTATTTCTCACCGGTACCAGATGCATAAGTACGTCGCGACACTGCCTTCTATTCTGACTCGCGCATTCTTGGGTTTCTCAGCATCCAGGAGTACAATGGACCTGTGCGAATGCATCACTGCAAAATCTGTCAGTGTGGCATTGACAGACGGCAGCTGAAGGCATTTAGCTTCTATGGGCGGTCCGACTCGAGAATGAGAGGCACGAGGGTATACTGAGCATGCCGCGAGGGCCTGATAGCCATGATTAAGTATATTGTCACGACTATTGCAGGTTTTCTTGTCCTTGATATGGCGTGGCTGCCAGGCAATAGCGCTGAACCCATACATTATATACATGTCACGGAACCAACATACCGAAATGGACGCCTTCGGCTCGGCGGCCGTAGATTTTATGACAAGATAGGCCACTTATTCCCGCTGCTGAACGGCAGAAGCACAAGCAACGTGGCGTAATATGTGACCCCTGAACGCCGAGAGTAGGCTAGTCTTGGTCAAGAAGAAACGATATATCATCAGGTACCAAACAGAAGGAGATCGATGTGCATAGAATGTTGTATGTTAGTAATGCTGGAAGGGAAGCAGATAAGGGGCGCTGAGCTAACAGTGCCAGAAGAACACAGCTTATTCAACCTTCCCAAGATGGTGTTGATAATCAGGCAAAGATGACAGGAGTCCGAATGCACTGCTTGGTACTATGTAATGGGATTGAGCAAGAGAGTGGGGTCCGAGAGATATCGATGAAGACCCAAGAAAGCCTGAGGGGGTTGAGGTTGGAGCAGCTGGGTGATACATAGGATCTCAATCTAGATTGCCCCACTCGGATCGTTCCGATCGCCCGTGCCGCCAGCGGCCAGGTGGGGCATCATTTCATTGTTCATACTAGAGGCGAGTGAGCCCGAGGACAAGTGCGATACTCCTTCTTGTTCGCAGTGGCCGGCTTAGTTGAAAATCACTATGGAGGTCCCTCTTGAGTCTCTTGTGGAAGAGTGGTTGCGCCTGGATAAGGTTTGTCGGTCATTGCGACGACTCTGCAGCGCAACGTTCATGATCCGACCGTGACCCTTTCAATAGAGCGATGCTACGCGCAGCGAGATTGAACGACTCTACGCCTCAGGGGAATCCGCTGAGCTCGAGAGGCGCATGCGGTATGCGACAGCTCACGCATGAGACGTATATGAAATCGAAGTTAATCTCGCGGGTAAATGCAGGAAACGTATAGAATTCGGCACCGCTGGTAGGCATCGTGGTTCGCTCAAGGTTAATTATGGCTTATCTTACCACACTTTCAGGCCTTCGGGGTCGGATGGAGGCCGGATTTTCGCGTATGAACGACCTCATTGTCATCCAAGCCTCGCAAGTCCGTCGTCATTGAATATGTCACGTACATAAGCGAACCATGGGGTCCCATTGACCTAAACTTTAGGGTCTTTGCCAATATGTTCTGAAGACTGTTGACGACGCCGCAATACGAGGGGTGGTGGTTGGCCATGACCATCGACATCATTCCGAGAAATGGGCGCAGCTAACCGCTGCTGCTTTCCTCAAGAATGGCGTCAAGGTCTACCTTCATAGAGGCCTCGTTCATACTCCCTTGTAAGTCTGGTAGAATCGCACTCTCGCGAAGTACAATCGTGATAAGGGGCGCAGGGTACCATTCAGCGTGAAGAAGCTGAGTGCTGCTTGCGGAGTCATGATTACTGGTATGTAGCCTCGGCGTGCTATATGGCGCCTTCGATACTTACAGTGACGTGCCTAGCAAGCCACAATCCGAAGGTAAGTCGGAATTCGCTCTGGCTGTTTCTCGTGTAGAACATATTTCATAACTTGTTAACACGAAGGACGACAATGGCTACAAGGTGAGCCTGCCTTCACTCTAACAACTGAGTATAAACGCCAACGTTCCATTAGGTCTACTGGGAGAACGCAGTGCAGGTCCGTCGCAGCACCAGTCGCCATATGTAATACGATTGTTCACGTGGGCCTAGATCATTGAGCCTCATGACAAAGGCATAGCAGCATCCATCAAGGTAAACCTCGAGCCGGAGACATGGTCCGTCGAGTCAATCCGGTCCTCTCCTCTTTGCCTCGACAAGACGAACGAGATGCGCGAAGCGTATTTTGAACACATAGCCTCTCTCTGTCTTAGGAAGTGCGTCGACCGCGCATCAGGATTTCAGGCATCGCAGTCTCACGACCACCATATAGATCTCTCAATGCGAGCACTCCAGTAAAGTTCGTGAATACGTCCATGCACGGCGTCAGCGATCCATTCGCTTCGAGGGCATTTGCTATCTTCGGGCTTCCTGCCTTCGTTCCAGTGAAGGAACAGCAGCAGCCGGATCCGGACTTCCCAACTGTGAAGTTCCCGAACCCTGAGGAGAAAGGTGAGAGGACTTCACTAATGTTGCCTTCATGATTTAAGTACAATGTGCGCGCTCTGCAGGTGCTCTGGTAGGCAAGCTTCCGTAACAAGCCTATGATAGGAGTTCACAACGTCCCAAAGGATCTGGCGATCAGTACAGCGGAGAACTCTGGTGCTGGTTACGTCCTCGCTCAGGATCCGGATGCAGATCGTTTCGCTGCGGCAGAACGAGGGTAAGACGTTGCGCAATGTACATGGGCTCGAGCGAAACAATTCCTTACAGACCGGACGGCAAGTGGATACAGTTCACCGGAGATCAATTGGGCACGCTCTTCGCGAGTGCAGCCTTGGATCGTTACAAGGCGTCCGGCAAGCCTATAGGTACGCGTGCAGCCTTCGGCTAGCGTGCTCATTTAGTGCGACTCATACATACCACAGCAAAGCTTGCGATGGTTGCCTCCACGGTGAGCTCAAAGATGATCGAAGCGATGGCGCACGCCGAAGGCTTCAAGTTTGCCGAATGCCTCACTGGTCAGCAAACTACCTAGAACACACTCAGAGTTTCAAGTTCACTGAATTGTCAGGGTTCAAATTCATTGGTAACACCGCGTTGAGGTTGGAGCGGGAAGGCTACGAGGTACCCTTCGGTTACGAGGAGGCAATTGGTTTCATGTTCGGCTCTGAGATCAAGGACAAAGATGGCGTGGCCGCGACGGTATGTCATCCAGTCTGATCTGGGGGTGGTTTTAGCCTTAGCAGATCCTAACAATGTACAGGTAATGTTCGCGGAGCTAGTCGCTTCGCTCCAAGCACAGAGCAAATTGGCGAGCCAACACCTGCACGAGCTATACAAACGGTACTGGATTTTTACTCTCGTTCATGCTGTCCAATGCGTTCATGCCGTCCCTTTGTCAGCTACGGATTCTTCCAGGTGAGACACTCTTCGGCCATGCGTGAAGATACATTATGTGCTCACTTTACGTGCAGACAAGTAATAGCTATTTCGTCTGCAGCGACCCTCCTACGATCGAGAAGATCTTCATGCGGTTGCGTAACTACGATGGCGCGGTATACCCGTTCCACTTCGAGTGCTCTATACCTTCTCACACAATTCCAAATATCTCAGGGAACGCTAGAGCGTCCGAGCTACCCGAAGACCATAGCTGGACTGACAGTGACGAGCGTGCGGGACCTCACGATCGGGTACGACAGCGCGAATCCCCCGACATACAAGCCTACGTTACCGCTCTCGTCTGGCCAAATGGTGCAGTTCAGGGCCGAGTCGCCTGTGGACGGTACGAAGATCGCACTCACGACGAGGTACGTATTCTGTAGCTGCCGGATGCTATGAGTGTGTGCATAGGCTCATGCTGAGGCCACGCCCAGGACGAGCGGTACGGAACCGAAGGTTGGTGGTGTAGCTCTTAGAAGGCAGAGTCTTCGGTTGATGAGCAAATGGCAGATTAAGTACTACCTAGAAGGCAGTGGTAAGAGCGAGGAAGCGGTGAGGGCATTGCTGCCTAAGGTCGTTGTCGAGCTGGCCGATGACTGGATGGAAGCGGGGAAGTATGGGCTAGCGCGCGGGTAGGCCGAGAAGAGCATGCGCACTAGGCCGCTTTCGCCCAACCCTCGACCAAGTACTGCCCAGTATGCTCGACACGAGGGAAATTGAATGAAAGTAATAGAAGAACAATGTAGTCGATAGCGATCAAATCCAGTCAGCGATAATGTACACATACTTCCAACTACTGTCCGGGGACCGCCTGCGACATCGCAGCCTGGCCTGCTGCCGTGGCAGCCAGTCGCGACCGTTTCCTCTCCGCCTCTGCGTAGCGAGATCGTTGAGCATTTGCCGTAGCCGCACATATCAAGACAATACTCACCGGCTTCCTTCTCGCGTTCGATCTCCTGAACGATCGCCTCGATTTCAGATTGCTCCAGGGCCTGAATACTCAGTATACTCAACTCAAGAGCGTGGAGAAGGAAGATGACGCACAGTAATCTTGCCGTAGCTCTCCATGATGTTGATCTCGATGTTCTTCGCGCCCGTCTGGACGACCTCGAGCAAGCTCTTGATTGTCAACTTGATGGTTTCGTCTCGCGAGATGTCGTCCTTGTGGTTCTTCTCGAGGAACTCCCGGACTGTCTTGGAGGATCGGCCAATGGCATTTGCCTAGGTCTGAGGTGAGATGATGTTTGGCTGGAAGGTCAACGAGACACTACCTTCCAGGCACTGTAGATTCCACCGGGCTCCGTCTGGTAGAGTCGGGGTCTGGTGTCATGAGGGTCAAATCCGACGATGAGGGTAGACACTCCGAATGGCCGGACGCCTCCCGATTGCGTGTATTTCTGGACGTATATCAGACCCGACAATACTGGGGATAGGGAATGAGCGAATACGGACTTGCTGGATACCGGCGATGTGTCTCGTAATATACTCGACTGTGACCGGGTCCTCCACTGTGAGCCTGTGGCTCTGGCATTCTACGCGCGCCTTGTCAATGAGTACTCGGCCGTCGGCGTTGAGACCTACAGGTATACATGAGTTACGGAGCGAGGCAATTAGGGTGCCATACTCACCTGCGAAAGCAAGGCATATATGATCATCAAGCATGGCAACCTTTCTGACTGTGCGAGGGTCTTGTAGTTGCAGGACCGACTTCTTCTCTACGCCAAGCACTACAACATCCTTCCCTCGGACTCCTACCTGCAGCCGAGGAGTCACTACTCTGCACGTGCAGACAGCATGGACGCCCTACAGCACATGTACCCTTCTTGACAGCTTCCAAGGCGTATTCGACCTATTGACGCGTCAGCTTGCACGTATTACAGACTCAGTGTACCCTCACCTGGAACAAGTGACCGTCCGGGGAGAAGACGGTAAGAGCTGAGAGGATGACGAAGTCAGATACTTCCATGCATGGTATCGCACAAAATGTTGACATACCGCGATCGTAGGACCTGGACATAGTGGGTGGCTAGTGAGGAAAGAGAGAATGGATTAGTTGAGGCCTGAGCGGAAGGGTCACTTACTCGCAGACCGACGCGCGTCGAGCTTGCGTCGCCTCGGTCACGTGCTGCACGCGTCGCGCCTGCCCAATGCGGGGCTACCGTTGCCGCCTTCCTTACCGTGTGCCATTGCAGTCGGCCGCAGCTGACAATCGCAGCAGGCCTGGCTAGGTCCTAGGCGGCTCGGCTCACGCACCATTGTTCTCCGTTTTGATGGCTCCGTACGCAATGTCTATCCGCTTATCTGGCAGTCTAAGTCTCATTAGGTCCGAGTCGCAGGGGTACCACGAACTGTCAGCTTTGCGGTGAAGACCTTACCTCTAAAGGATTGATCCAGAGGCAGGCCCATTATGATGAACACTTTGCTAGCGAAGCTGAGGGTATGTGCGAAGATTACGCTCTGGACTGATAAGCTTTAGCTCTTGGTCGTACATCCAGTTCCCCGTGTGCATGGGGCCCGGAGTGCACAATCCGATGCTCTGAAGGCCTGGTTTACTCCTTATTCCGCAAACAAGGGCGACCCGGAGACACAGAACATCTTCTGGTATCCCTCTCAGACAGAGTCACCGCCCCGGAATTTTAGCCCAGGTATGTGGTGGTCCACCATCTTCCGCTGATGTATACTGACATGCGTCTTCACAGGTCTCATACCAGTTTTAAGGAAAGCGCTGGTCAGCTCTCATGAGAAGGGCAAGACACGGAAAGCTTGGCTTTGTCATGACCGAGCGGTGCATATTCAGGGTGAAGCCTTTGACAGAACATGGGGTTGTGGGTATGTGTTACCTCTACGCCAACAACGTCCCGCTCATGCTCGACCCTAGCTACCGTAACTTCCTCATGGTCTGTGCTTCCTTGATGGTACAGACCATCCAACCTATGTACTTCCCCTTCTTGGACCATCCGTATCCTCCAGGAGTACGACACTTACAGCAGCTCATAGAGGAAGCCTGGTCGGCAGGTACGCGTGATATACAGCCTTTCTCGTGGCTCATAACTGGTCTGTGCACAGGCTTTGACCAGGAAGGCGCACAACAGCTGAAACGACATCTCACTGGAACCGGAAAGTACATTGGCACGGGAGGTATTGCGACTATGCTCCAGCACTGCCCCAGCTAACACATCGACAGAACTCTATGTCGCTTTCACTTACCGTGGGATACCGTACGTGCCTTTGTCCGGTGCCGGCCTTGCATATACTGATGTACATCAGATCACAGTTAGTAGACTTTGAATTGAAGGACGGTCAGTCGCTGCCTCGTCATCGTCAACCAGAAGATCCAATTGTCTGTTCAGGTCCAGAACCTCTGCTGAATTGGGTCCTTCAGTATTTCTCCAACGGACAATCTGCCTCGCCTACAATTCTTAGCTCTCGGGCACTGCAGAACGCCGTGACAGTGACGGACAAGCTGCCTCTTGTCCTCCAGCATGATGGCCACTCGCGGACCATCGTCGGCTGCGAACGGTGTCCGGATGGGTCTCTCAACCTACTTGTCTTTGACCCATCGAGGTCTGGTTCACTTCGTTATCTTTCTCCGCCCACTTGTTGATCGAGTTTCTAGGCACATTCCAGGGGATGTCCGCGCAGCAGGGCTAGAGAACTGGAACCACGGGTCACCGTCGACGGCCATTCGCGGGGAGACGATGGATTCAGCAAGGCACCTTGTAGCGTCGAAAGTACTGCACGAGGTCGCGCATCCTATACGGAGCATCAAGGAGCACCACAAGCGCAAGGCGGAGGATCCCCCCGCAAACCCTTCAGCGAAGAAGCAACGACCACACCATGACCGTGACGACGATGCACCGGCATACCACAGCGGAACGACTGCTGCGAGCCAGCATCACTCAACCCCTGAAACGGGGAAGGTCCTCAGTGCTTTCAGGCTAGGGCTGAATCGCCTCAAGTAAGAATTCGCCGCTGCGCCATTCGGTGCGTTCTTTGCTGACGAAAGGGCCAGACGAAAGAACAAGTACCAGATCCTGTACTTCCCTCTCACGGAACCACTGAACGAGGAGCAACGCTGGGCGAGACGTGATCTGACATGCTTGAAGATTCAATAGCGCCTCTTTTCTCATGGTGCTTCCCTCTGATATCTAAAGCTATTACACTGCCCATGGACGTTAGACTTTTCTTCTTGTGGACTCGACGGCCTACAGCAGTAAATCTATAGTGTAATAAGTCTTGTGTAACCTAACGTAACAAATGATGACGATGGAGCTTGCAGTTTCGACGTCGATCTAGCTGAAGGAGATCAGCTTTTTAAGCAACATCCAATAGCAGCACGATCATTCCTTCACTCTCCATTGATTCGTAGCCACGATTATGCACAGTACCTAATGGTAGGGACTCGACCTGTACGTCAAGATGATAACCCGTCATTCTCCAGCAGGGCCAACATTGCCCGTATGACCGGGTTGCCCAAGCCTACATCAAGCATTGTACCTTCATCTATGCACCGCTTTAATTGGACATCGAGAAGCCGGCTTTTTAGGGGCTGTCAGAGTTCTATTCTAATACACGACCGAAGAACTATGGAGCACATACCGGAGCTGATTGACCAGAACACCAATGCGGGGCCATGCCTTGATCTTGATGAAGGCATCCCTTGTTCCGATAGTCAGGCCGCCCGCGATGTGGTTGACCGTGACCGGCCCTCCGAAAAGGAGAAGAGCGTATATCGGAACCTAGAAATGATGAGTGGTGCGTTAGATGTGCCAGCACCAATGGACAGTGGGAGTCATACTTCGGTAACATCTCTCAGGAAGACTTTACTAGTCGCTTGTTTCTGGAAGTACGTCGCGAAAGGTGCTCGCCACGCCGCCTCGCTGAAAAGGACAGACGACGGATGCACGAAGACCCTCTCTCCGCCTTTCATGTCGTACAGGCGGAACTCGCGGGCAGTATTCTCGCGCTGCACAGTACCCGCCTGGACGCGGTCGAACTTGACGGCTGAGCTTGGCAGCACGGCGCGGGCGACTTGAGGCCAGAGCGCGCCAAGGATCACCGCTTTCAGCAAGTTCTGGTGTTTGGAGTTTGTATTCAGCGAGGGATCTGAGATGGTGGCGGTATGCGAGACGAAGCCGAGCTCGACGAGCGAGGAAAAGAAGTCTTGCCTCAGAGAGGTGATGTCACGGGTGGTAGACGGGGAGATAAAGTTCTGCGACATTGGGACGATATGGTCACGGAGGAATGGCACGAGACGCGTATGAATTCATACCTCTTCGCAGAACACTCGTATGCCACTCTGTGATCTTCCCTCGTCGCGAAGGCGACGGCACTCGCCGTATGCATGCATGTCGGTCAACAAATCACTGTTACCCGTAGTGAAGCGAGCCCTCGCTCTGATCAAGTGTAAGACGCAGATCATGTATAAGGGTGAGCGCCTACTGGTTAGCTTCGTCCCGTTTGTCCACTGGACTCACGAATAATGGCTTCGAGGATAGCATTGCAGCTATAGTTAATGTCGGATCCAGGCATTGGAAGATAGTACCTAATATCATCAGCTGCAAATAGTGAGCCTCGTCATGAACTCCTGCGGCGACAACGACTCTGACCTTCCCGAGCCTCAGATCCACCGGTAGCATAGCCTGCAACGCATCAGCGTCGGTGTCTGGAATGGACATTTGCTCACGTACCATATGTCGACCCAGTGGTGTTAGTTGACCGTCGGCTCCTATGGCTCCCAGATCTTCCAGCGTCGATAAGGCCGCATCCATCGCCGTCAACTCCGGTGGGTCAATGGCTTGTGAGAGGAAGTTCTGCGAAATGGTTCAAACAACCTGCGGCGCGGGTAACGTATGGATGCACCTTCACGTCACGGTGGACTACCTTTACGGTCAATGCAATGCTATCCAGGGAAACTCTCTGTATCTCTGGAACAGGGAATGCCGCCATCTTCTGCTCCTGCAGCCTGGTGTATAGTTTATAGCATACGCCAGGTTGCGTACGACCTGCACGCCCTCTGCGTTGTCTTGCAGCGGCGCGGGTCACCCATTGTTCCTCGAGGCTAGTAAGGCCGCGTTGGGAATCGTACCGCGTTTCTTTAACTTTGCCGCAGTCTACGACATACACGACATCATCGATAGTAATGGAAGTCTGACATTCGTCAGCGTGGGTGGCTCAAAGAGTGTCAGGCATCACTCTCATTCTCACCTCCGCCACATTAGTAGCTGCAACCACCTTCCACCCCGTCACAGGCGCAAAGACGCGGCGTTGTTCGTCATTAGACAAATTCGCATGCAGGGGTAGTACTTGCGTGCCCGGAATATGATGGAGTTTCTCTATGCACTGTCGGATCTCTTGTACCCCAGGTAAGAAAATGAGGATCGCCCTTTTCTTTTCTGATGTCGAGACAATGTGCGCCACGAGTGCATATATCAACTGTGGGATATCAGCTACAGGCGGCTGTGAATGCTACACACAAGGTCACGTACGTCAAAGTCGATACGATCTGAGCGAGAAATATCTTGGATGGCTTTCACACATTCGTCGTCAACGCCTCTCGCGATGAGATCGGCATGAAGTTTTCTTCCCTCTTCTTCGGCCTCCTTCCCCTTCTTTGTACGCGTCAACGTCACTGGACGATAGCGAAGCTGAGGCATGAAGTCCTCGATATATCTTAACACAGAACGCTTAGCAAATGGCGATTCAGAATCACTAGAACACCTGCTTGTCTTCCACCGGATGCGTGAACCCTGCTATCGTGAGCAAGGGCGCATTGTCAAAATACTTCATGAATATTTCATGATTGATGGTGGCGGACATGAGAACGACTTTAAGCTTTGGATGCATCCGCAACAGCTCTCTGAGTTCAAGTAGGAGGAAATCGCCATCGACTGAACGTTCATGTACCTGACATCCAAGGTCGCGATCAGCACTTAGACCATATTTCATGACTTGCAGTCCGCACCTCATCCACGATGATGTGTGTCACATCATCAAGTTTATCACCAGAGCCTATGCGCCTCAGGACAACGCCGGTTGTGCAGAAGAGTAACTTCGTTTTATGATCTTGTTTACTCTCGCCACGTATAGCGTATCCAACCGAGCCATCGTCAAGGCGCTCTGCAGAGACCCGCGCAGCAACCCCGATAGCTGACAGCCTTCGCGGCTGGGTGACAATAATCGACGCCCTCGACCCCTGATCGGCTAGTATCAATGAGTCCAATACAAACTGCGGAACTGTATAATAGTAATCAGACACAACCAAATCCTACAGTTTGGATAACATACGTTGGGTTGTTTTCCCGCAACCTGCCGAAGAGTTGTCAACACCTCTGTGTTCCTCAACGATGAAGTACTAACCTGTCTCCCCAACTACCACAATGCATCTGTTCCTCTCCAACATACTCAGGAATGTATCCCGAGCAGGGAAAGCAGGAAGCTTCTGGCGACCTGTCAGTATCTGTGAATACTTGTCGTTTCTCATGATTGCAACGAAGTCTTCCCGAACACGAGCATCTGAGCGGTCGTCTCGCTTCCGCGTAGCACGTTTCCGCCCGCCGCGGCGTGTCGTCGTAGTTGGAGAGTCTGTCTCCGCTCCATGCGTCACGATAGTTTGATACTCTTCAGGCGTGAGATTTCGCAACACGGTGGCCATATCAGGAGAACCGATATCTTCAACCGAGACCCACTCTTCCTCCAGCAGCCGCACGGCCCCCATAACGAGACTTTCGCCCTCCTCGGGCAATGAGCCGGCCTTCAAAGCGACAAGCAACTTCGAGATGAGGTGCAGGCGGATGTAGGCTGGGAGAGACGAGGAGACAATATACATAGCGGGCGGGTAATCACGTCGAAGTTTGCCGTCGGGTGACATGATAATGACCAGTTTGAACGGAGCAACAGGTAGGGGGATCGCTAATTGGTTGTTCTCAATTCGAGCGCTGAACATTTCTAGTTCATCCTCGTCGATGCTCTCGTAGTACTGGGCGGAGGACTGCTCTTGCGGCAAATTCTGCCAGTCGTCACCGAGTAGACGTCGGTTGAGGGCCGACAATAGGAGCTCCCAGTTACTGGCCAGTGCCTCGTCTGACATACATTCCTTCACGACGTGTGCGGGCCATCCACACTCTTTGATAGCTTTCTCTTCGACCCAGCGTGTCTTGAGACTATCGGAGCCCGCATGCGCTGCAGTGACGAATGGATTTGAAGAGTTGAGAGTAGGTAAAAACCGCTTGGGGAGGTCGCATTCAGGTACCTGCAGAATGAGATACTCGATACAGGCTTGTAGAGGAGGATTTGAATGTAGAAGAGCAGAGGTGATGGGAGATACTTGGGATAGCGTGGCAATGGCATCGCGCGTCTGCGTAGGGTTGAACCCGAGCGCGGTGAGTTGCTGGAGAAGGGGCTGAGCGTCCTCAGCGAGAATGACAGCGGGAACGATGTCCTCTGACTCGGGATAGAAGGTTATAGCCTAGGGCCGCGAGTCAGGCAATGGGGCAATGGGTTGTACGAGAACAGCAATTCTCCTACCTTCTTGATGCTGTCCTCAACCACGTCGCGCAAGGATCCTGCCATTTTTGCCTCTGGGGCGTTCTCAAACTCTCTGGAAACATGTTTTACGGATCTTCCCCCCGATGCATCACCTTCGAATGAAGTGGCTTCTCTCTTCTGAGCAGCTTTCGCTTGACGTTCGCCAACAGCTTTGCGCGCTGCGAAAGGATCTGCGTCGTACATCCACTTCTGATGTTCCGGAGCGTTCTTGTGCTCAGCGGCCAGCGTGTTCCAATAGTCCCGAGGACCGGAAGGAAGAACTCGATTGAGCTGAATCCCATTACAAAACTAGTCAAACCGGACGGATCCGCGACTGTCCACCCATGGAAACGAAACATACTGACGCGATACAGCGCATACGTTGCACCCCAGTGACGAGCTTCAAGCGCGCTAGGCAGGACATAAGGAGGATGTGGCTCCAGACGGATAGATTCCTTCTGGGACGTTTTCTTATCCATCCTGCTCAGAGTGACCGCGAAAGAGTAACCGTCTGCTTGTTTGCGCTGCATAGCACGGTACATGGCATCATTGCGGTCCTATCTTTGTATAAACTCACAGTATCAACCACAGGCTTATCCCATCCTTGCTTTTGACATCTGCGGAACACGCATAAGCGACCGGAACCATGACGAATGAATGCACTGGGGAGAGCGCGATAGCGCGGTCGTTCGAATGCATCCCGGCACAATCGATTGATCTCACGGAGCCCACCGACCTCTCATTAAGCAGGCTCAACGGATACTTCGAGCCTGGTGGGAAGAGCGGTTTTTCCTCTGCGTTCTGCGTTGGTTGTACGACAGGCGTTTTTGAAGTCTTGAAAGAATTCCCAGCATTTCCAGACTTGACGATCCCTTTTCTTGGTTTCGGTGGCATAACAGAGGAGCGATATGTGGACAAGGAGTCAAAGCGGAAGGGCAATGAGTACCGAGATTCAGGCCTCAGGCCGGTGAAAGCGGAGCGCTCGGAGGTGGCGCCTCATTGAAAGTCCGCAAGCACATTGAGAAATATATGTTTCGGAGGTAATATATTACTTTCATTATTGACACTCCGACTGGTGTATACTTAGTCCTAAGACTCGTAAGCAGTGCACAACTCTCACTTGCTCAGTTCAGTGGCAATGGCTGATGCAGACCTCTACAACCTCGAATTTCTCTCCCTAGTCGCGAAGATTACGCAAGAGATTGACAATCACAGCGGAATCAGTGACAAGACGCTAGCTGAGTTCGTCATCGACCTCCATGACCAGTCAAAGACTTTGCCCGAGTTTAAGGAAAAACTCAAGGAAGTGGGCGCGAATTTCCCCGATTCCTTCGTGGAGAACGTAGACCGTCTCATACTTAAACTCCATCCGAAGCACAAGAAGCCCACTACCGGAGACACAGAGAATGCGGGAGTAGAAGACGGTGGTCTCGACGAAGCAGAGAAGCAGAAACGCATATTTCCAGGCCTTGCCCTGAAGGATCAGGAGTGGGAGCCCGGCGTAGCCAAGGATGCTGTCATGAAGGAGGTTGATGATCTCATGTCGCAGTTCGAGGGTGCTGCAAAGAGGGCGAGAGGAAGGGCTACAGAGGGAGAACGATCGCCGAAGAGGCGACGAACGTCCAGGTCACGCTCACCGCCTCCCCCACCACGACAGCAGAGTCCTAGTCCTCCGCGTGGAAGAACGTATGGGGGTCGTCGCGATGACAGATACGGCAGGAACTCCGACCGGGGGCGACCATTGGACGAGCGTCCAATACTCTTCAAGATCTACGCTGGTCGTGTTTCAGGCCTGAAGGACTTTGGGGCGTTTGTACAGCTAGAAGGTGTCGCCGGGAGAATCGAAGGTACGTTCCGTTACTTCATTCTACCGTGTGCTTTGATAATGGATCCACTAGGTATGGTTCACGTTTCCAATATACAGCAAGGAGCGCGGGCCAACTCCGCTGCTGACTTGCTCAGTCGTGGACAAACCGTCAAGGTCAAGGTTATGAGCGTAGCTGGAAATCGCGTCGGTCTCTCCATGAAAGACGTCGACCAGACAACTGGTCGTGACTTGACACCACATTTACGCATACAGTCGGAGGCCGAACTCGCCGAGGAAGAGCGGTCGCGCTCTGCCAACGGCGCGAACGCAATTCCTCTGAAGGGTCGCGGTGCTGCTAAGGACGAGCCTATACGTTCTGCGAAGCGTTTGACGTCCCCTGAGCGGTGGGAGATCAAGCAGCTCATCTCCTCGGGTGTCATCGATGCCTCCGAATATCCTGATCTTGCTGAAGATCTCAATGACCCGATGGCTCGCGCAGAGGTTGAGGAGGACATGGATGTGGAGATTCGTGAGGAGGAACCCCCGTTCCTCGCCGGTCAAACCAAGAAGACGCTCGACCTCAGTCCGGTCAAGATTGTCAAAGCTCCCGATGGCTCTCTAAACAGAGCTGCTTTGGCGGGGGCGTCTCTTGCAAAGGAGCGTAGGGAATTGCGCCAGCAGGAGGCCAACGAACAGGCTGACTCTGAAGCTCGCGACTTCAGCGCCCCGTGGTTAGACCCAATGGCGAAGGAAGGTGATAAGGTATTTGCGCAGGACCTCAGAGGTAATCTACGAGGTCAGAAGGCAGGCGAGCAGCCTAAGTGGAAGGAGGCTACTTTCAACAAGGCGACCACTTATGGTGAGATCACGTCCCTCAGCATACAAGAGCAACGCAAGAGCCTGCCGATTCACAAGCTCCGTGATGCTCTGCTTCAGGCTGTCCGAGATGTGAGTATCATTCGCTTCTTTTATATCCCCGTAGGCCTGATGTTCCATGCAGCATCAAGTGCTCATTGTCGTCGGCGACACCGGGTCGGGCAAAACAACCCAGATGACCCAATACCTTGCCGAAGCCGGATTTGCAGACAAGGGAAAGATCGGCTGCACGCAGCCGAGACGTGTCGCTGCTATGTCCGTGGCGAAGCGAGTCGCTGAAGAAGTCGGTTGTCGGCTTGGCCAGGAAGTCGGCTACACGATCCGTTTCGAGGATTGCACGAGCCCCGAGACGAGGATCAAGTACATGACCGATGGTATGCTTCAGCGAGAGTGTCTCATAGATCCGGACGTTAGCGCATACTCGGTCGTCATGCTTGACGAAGCGCATGAGCGGACCATTGCGACCGATGTCCTGTTCGGCCTGCTCAAGAGTAAGTATCGTCGATATTTACTCACACGACAACTTATCGATTCCTTCCGCAGAGGCTATCAAGCGTCGTCCTGACCTCAAGCTGATTGTAACCTCAGCTACACTCGATGCTGAGAAGTTCTCCAAATACTTCTTCGGATGCCCTATATTCACAATACCCGGACGCACCTATCCCGTCGAGATTCTGTACACTAAGGAACCGGAGACGGACTACCTCGACGCGTCGCTCATCACTGTCATGCAAATCCACCTGTCTGAGCCTCCTGGCGACGTCCTCTTGTTCCTGACGGGTCAGGAAGAGATCGACACGGCGTGCGAGATCCTCTATGAGCGTATGAAAGCTCTAGGCCCGAAGGTCCCCGAGCTCATGATCCTTCCCATCTACTCTGCACTTCCCTCCGAGGTACAGTCGAGGGTCTTCGAACCCACGCCTCCTGGCGCTCGCAAGGTCGTTGTCGCTACGAACGTCGCCGAAACTAGTCTGACTATACCGGGCATTTACTACGTTATCGACCCAGGCTTCTCGAAGCAGAACGCATACGACCCGCGGTTGGGTATGGACTCACTCATTGTCATGCCCATCTCGCAAGCACAAGCACGACAACGTGCCGGTCGCGCTGGTCGTACTGGGCCAGGGAAGTGCTATCGGCTTTACACCGAAGCCGCGTTCCGGAACGAGATGTTGCCCAACTCGATCCCCGACATACAGCGCACCAACTTGGCGCACACCATCCTGATGCTGAAAGCCATGGGCATCAACGACCTCCTCAGCTTCGACTTCATGGACCCGCCACCAGCGCAGACGATGTTGACTGCGCTAGAGTCGCTCTATGCGTTGTCGGCGCTCGATGACGAAGGGCTTCTGACGAGGCTAGGTCGCAAGATGGCTGACTTCCCCATGGAGCCCCCGCTCGCGAAGATGCTGATTGCCTCTGTTGAGTTGGGTTGTTCGGAGGAGATCCTTTCCATCGTCGCGATGTTGTCTGTACAAAGCGTGTTCTACCGACCAAAAGAGAAGCAAGGCCAGGCCGACTCGAAGAAGGCGAAGTTCCACCAGCCCGAGGGCGATCATTTGACGTTGCTGACCGTCTACAACGGTTGGAAGGCCAGCAACTTTTCTAACCCTTGGTGTTACGAGAACTTCATCCAGGCGCGAAGCATGAGGAGGGCGCAGGATGTGAGGAAGCAACTGCTGGGTATCATGGATCGGTATGTTGCAATTATGTTTTGTTTACATCGTCGTGTTACTCATCTACGCTCACAGATACAAGCACGACATTATTTCTGCAGGGCGTGACTACAACCGGGTTCGTAGAGCCATCTGCAGCGGTTTCTTCCGTAACGCAGCGAAGAAGGACCCGCAAGAGGGTTACAAGACCCTCGTGGAAGGCACGCCAGTGTACATACACCCATCCTCCGCGCTCTTCAACCGTAACCCTGAATGGGTGATATATCACGAGCTGATCCTCACGACACGAGAATACTGTCATAACGTCACCGCCATCGAGCCCAAATGGCTGGTGGACGTCGCGCCGCAATTCTTCAAAGTTGCCGGTGCGAACAAGATCAGTAAACGGAAGAAACAGGAGAAGATCGAGCCATTGTACAATAAGGTACGTCTCACTCGTTTTGCTTTTGCACTGGTGCTCACTGCGATGCGTAGTACGAGAAACCGGATGAATGGAGGTTGTCCAAAATCAAGAGGAGTGCGCGCTCGGTATGTCACTGACCCTTGCGTGAAGCATGTTCAAACGCTGATCTACGTACAGAGTCAAACATTTGGTTGAATGCATATGTGTCATTGTATGTTTTGAGTGGTTCGGTCTATCTGTACCAGTCTGGTTGCGTTGAATGACATTGGATCTACTGAGAACCTTCTTGATACATTTTCTTGCGGTTTCACCCCGACTGAACTTTAGTACGATCTATACGCCAGTATGTGCCCTGAAGTATGAATGGCGTGGGGGGATATGGGATAGGTATGGGAAACGTACAGACGAAGATCTTACTGCTACATTGAAAATGCCGTCCATTATGTAGGTTTACATGGAACGGGTACTACTAACCCGATGTCATGAGTGTATCCTACCCATTGGGGTGCGCAGAATCTTCGTTCGACAGACCCTGTAGAGGCATGATCTCGAGTCCGGCGACGGCTGATCGTAGCGCACGCTCCCAAGCCTCCTCGACGCGGTACCCACCAGCGCGCATGATGCCGTCCCTGTCGCGCCTCACCGCCTCGCTCGCCGGATCATCGTAGTCGTCTCTCAGCACGAACTTGTCTTCGTACGTGTACCAGTCATCCTGGAGCGGGACGTGCGGCACATCCGCGACGACGGCACTCTGCGCGGTGCGCGAGCGCTGCAGGCGTGCGTTTGCCACGGTGGACGAGGAGCTACGCGCGTGGGCGCGGCGGAGGGCATCGGCGCGCGAGCGGGCGACGAGCTTCGCAGCGTCCTTGTCGCTCGTCTCGAGCTTGTCGATGATCTCGCGCCGCTCCTTCGCGCGCTCCTCGCGCTCCTCCTCCTCGAGTCGCCGCAGCTCGAGCGCGATCTGTTCGCGTTCCTGGCGCTCGGCCTCTTCTTGCTCCTTGAGGTACTTCTGATACTGTTCTTCCCGCTGAACGTTGAGTTCGATGAGCGCGGCGTTCTCTCGTCGGTATGCTGCTATCCGTGCCTCCGTATCTGGGATGTCGATATCGTTGATCAAATTGAAGGCTATGTTGATCGTCAACGGGACTCGTCAGCGGAGACTGTCAAACAAAGATCGGTGCTTACTGATGTCTTCCACCATCTCTAAGTAATCGTTGTACGAGTGAAGGTCAGCGAAATCTTCTCTGCGTTTGTTGAATCTGAAGCGATGGGTCAGCGAACGAAGCAACGACTTGACGGAACTTACTCTTTGGCTATCCGCCTCCTAATCGCCACTTCCTTCTCCACGCCCAGGTCCTCAAACGTTTGTGGCGTGAAGGCAAGCTTGCGTAAGATCTTGCCACAGATGGGGCATGGCGCTGGACCAAGTGTGAAAAGCCGGTCAATACAAGACTCACACCTGCGGTCCCGAAACGCGTCAGAGGCCGGATCGCCAACCTTGCGGAGACCTTACATTTTGTGATAGCACGCGCTTACCAGGAGGCGCAGCTTGGGATTCAAGTATCTGTCCGACTTGCACACCGGACATGTATCGTCCATCGACTGAGCGCGTTAGATCTAACGACTAAAACATGATGTGCTAGCTCACAGAGTACTCCGACACTCTTCCTGACGCATCCTTGACGCCTCCCCCGAAGACTGTGCTAGAGGTACTCTGGATCTGAGGAGTACTCGTGCGAGTGTTGCCGACGGAGGACCCTCCCTTGCGAATGACCGTCCCGCGCAACCAATTACCGGACGGAGGTCTAGACATCTTGATGATCCGTCACTATAAGCTTGGTGCAGTCGTGGAGGGGCATAGGCGACCCGCGCTCAGCGCATGGAGGCTCCTCGAGATCGTCGTTGCCGTGGTGGAATAAGGAGGTGTTGCTTGAAGCGCTGAAGGGTGGGCGCTCTTCGGCCTGCATTCTCAGTGCACTCTTGCTGACGAACGGCAGCCCCGTAAGATTGCTGTATAAGGAAATTGTACTGGACGCTGAAAGCATTGTCTTCGTCATCTTTGACTGCGACGACCATAATTATGAAGCAGCTTGTGTTGCCTGACTACCCTGCCCACGTCAGTACGTTGGATGTCTCTAAAAGCAACCCTCTTTCTCCTGGTGCTCTCAGTCGCCTCCGCCGTCATCCTGTTCAAACTACCTCTCAGTCGCATATTCCCTCCGCTCGCCATCCGCACCATGTCTACTAACGGCTCGAATTCATCCCTGCCAAAGACCAGAGGAGAATGGCTCAAGGCTCTGAATGAGCTGCCCTCCACGCCAGACAATATCCCAGCGTTTTCCTTCGGGCATGGTTCCCCCATGCTGGCCTTCCCAGAGTCGGATGCACGGGGGAACCCTGTCACGGAGTCAATGGGGCCGAAAGGCCCCTTGGCCACGTTCCTCAAGGACTTCGGGCCCGCGCTGCTTAAGAAGTACGAGCCCAAGGGTATCGTTGTGTTCAGCGCCCACTGGGAGACAGCAGGAGAACGTGTCGGTACGTTCCTGATCTTCGTACGCCTGTGTCTGACAGGATCAATTGTGTAGTCACCGACTACGGGGACTCCAACCCTCTTCTGTACGACTACTATGGCTTCCAGCCTGAGCTATATGAGCTAAAATTCGACTCCCGGGGCGACCACGCGCTCGCCCAGCGCGTCGTTCAGCTATACAAGGAGGTAAGTGCGGCGTGCGCGCGATATGGGGTCTATGGTTTACGCTGCCACCAGGCTGGGCACCTTGCCCGCACTACGTCTAAACTAGAGACACGAGGCGAAGATGGCCGGGGCTTTTCCGGTCCTGGGCTTGATCATGGCGTATTTGTGCCCTTCAGGCTCATGTTTGGGGAGGAATTTCGCAATGTGCCTGTCGTGCAAGTATCGATTGACGCGAGCCTGACGGCGGAGAAGAACTGGTCAATTGGCAAGGCCGTCCAAGCCCTGAGGTGGGCGCCTCGATTTCTTCTGCTCCAAGTTAGCCTGACATGCTCTTATCGACCGCAGACGCGAAGGGATCCTCATCCTATCAGGTGGTTTGACGGTGCACAATCTGCGGGACTTCGCAGCCTTCTCTGAGAAGACAGCAGGGCGGCAAGTGAAAGAGTTCGACCGAGCCATCCTCGATGCCGTCACGGTGCCCGATGTGAGTGCGCTTTGCGCCCTTCTCGGTTATTGTCTGTCTAACCGGCTGCTTTCGCCAGGCGAGCGGAAGAAAGGAGGCGATGATCAAGCTGCCGCAACACCCGGGCTTCCGTGCTGCACATCCCCGCGCAGAGCACTTCGTTCCGCTGTATGTCGCGGCAGGCGCTGGCGGAGAGGGAAACGCACGGGTATTGGTTGCTTTACACGGAGCCCCCGCCTTTGCGTTTGGCCTGTAACGAGTACTTGAAGAGGCTAGCGTGCATCGTGTGATGTCGTCATGTATTGTGTTGCATCAATAGATATTGGTGGCGCGCGTTCAGAGAGCAGAGAGACAGCTGCAGCGGGCTCGAGCGGCGGAGCAGAGCAGCATCCGAGGGATCGGGCGCGGCCCGCGCGCACCGGACAGACGATCGCGTCGAGAATGATCACGTGGGAAAATGCCATGCGGATTTGGCGGCGGCGCAGGACTGCCCAGTGACTGGGACTCGGGAAGCGAGCACTTCAAAACGAGCTTCGCGACTCGTCCGCCTCGCCTCCCGCCCTGCCCCACCTTGCCTCTCGATTTCTCTCTCGGCCCCCTCCCGTTGCGCAGCGCGCACATCCTGAGGCTCATCCACAGCCCTCCCCTCGCTGCCCGCTCGCCCGCGTCCGCCGCAGACACGCTCTTTCCGAGATCTACACGGGAGTTCGCATACACCGCCCTTGCTGTGATCCCCGCGCCGTCCCTCCTCTCGACTGAGTCCGCTTACACCTCCGCACCATCTCTGGTATAAAATCCCAACCTCCTGATGTATTAGCTGCACCTTACCTGCCACCCATAATCCTCGCACAGGTGAGCGCGTACTGCCACACGTGTTCGTGTCGTCGGAGATCCTCTCGTCCTGACAGCTCCTGCTAGCCGCCCAACTCCAGGCGAGCAGGCGTTTCTCTACCCAAGCCGTTTAATAGACCGCGGACGATGGACCGTCCCGCCGCACCAGCCTTTCGTTCAACGTCCCTGCCCAACTCCCTCCGCACGCGGCCCTGCACCGCACCACTCAACACGGCCGTAGGTAGCCGCAACTCGGGCTTCGCGGTCGGCCAGGGTCCCATCACGCCGCCACTATCACCAGGTCATAGCGACGAAGGCGACCCGAGCATCGTCATTGATTCAGAGCCGCGGTACAGTGGCGGTGGTACTCCTCCGTCCGAGTGCCCTACCCGCGGAACCCGCGCGGCAGTCGCCGAGGAGGCGATGGACATAGATTCCGAGCAATCAGAGTCTTCGCCGAAACCTCCCTTGAGGCGCCTCGAGGACGAAGAAAATCATTTGACCAGTGGGACCCTGAAGCTCACCGACTTTGAGGTGAAAGGTACCCTAGGTAAGGGTTAATTTAAGCTTCTGCGTTTTGCGGCGCTCACAGGCACCCTTAGGCACGGGGACATTCGGGCGTGTTCTTCTCGTCCAGTTGCGCGGGACGTCGGCGCCGAGCTCCCAAAATTGCTTTGCGCTGAAAGTGCTACGTAAGAGCGAGATCGTCCGGCTGCGGCAAGTGGAACATGTCAACGCGGAACGGTACATCCTCTCACGCGTTCGGCATCCATTCATCGTCGATCTCTACGCAACATTTCAGGACAGCCTCAATATCTACATGCTGTTGTCGTACGTACCCGGCGGCGAGCTCTTCACGCACCTTCGACGCGCGCGGCGGTTCACGCCGGACGTCACGCGGTTCTATCTCGCGACAATCATCCTCGCCCTCAAGTACCTGCACTCGTTCAACATAATCTACCGAGATCTCAAGCCGGAGAACCTGCTGCTCGACTCGCGTGGCTATCTCCGATTGACCGACTTCGGGTTTGCCAAAATCGTCGACGACCGTACCTGGACGCTGTGCGGGACCCCCGAGTACCTATCTCCTGAGATCATCCAGTCGGACGGTCACGGAAAGGCTGCGGACTGGTGGGCGTGCGGTATCCTGTGCTACGAGATGGTCGTGGGGTACCCGCCCTTCTTCGACGAGACTGCTTATGGCATCTACGAGAAAATTCTCAAGGGCAAAATTCTTTGGCCGCGCGAGATGGACCGCCTGACGAAAGACATCATCAAGGCCTTCCTCCATCCCGACCGCACAAAACGACTGGGAAACCTCGGCGGCGGAGCCCAGGATGTCCTGGATCATCCGTGGTTCCGAGGTGTAGATTGGGACGCGTTGGAACGGCGGGAGATTAGGGTGCGTCGCCATCAACTCTCATATGGAGTGTGCTGTTCTTACGATGCCGCGATATAGGCTCCGATCATCCCGCACGTAGCATCACTCGACGATACACGGCATTTCTCGCACCTGCCTCTGCCTCCCGCCAGCGAAATCCCGGGGCTCATCAACGAGGAGCACCCTCCAGCTCTCCAACAACGTTTTGATCCTTCCGCGTACCAATTCATGGAGTTCTAATCGGCTCGAGATCCATCACACTCCTTCGTATGCACCCTTCGCCCTCTGGCGGAGAGCCTTCCGAAGCAGCGCGGGCATCCATAAAAGATTTGGCATGCCGGTCTTCTTGGGGTGGAGCTCTGTCAGCTCACTCTTAACCTATTCGCTATTTCGTCACGTCGCCTGCACTGTATAGCATATCCTCTCGTTTTGTCGCGTTCACTTGTATATTCTTGTCTCCGCTGTGGTCTCTTTGGCAGGATCACTCGTTGGGTCTCTCCCCTGGAATTAGCTCTCGGTCGCCGTTAGTAATATCATTGTATGGCCTCACTTGCATACCCTGCGCTGTATCCTTCATCACGTTGTCCCCCCCTCGTACTGTAACCTGAACCTCGCTCTCTGACTGGGTCTGCCTTCGTTCATCTGTATATATACTTACTCTTGGTCATCGCGGAATATATTCCATTAATACAGGGACTCCCGCCGCACCCTCTGATCCGCCCCTCTGAATGCCTGAAAAATGCACCCTTTTCGGCACTGACTGCATGGACACTGAGCCACGCTGTGTCGCCATCGTTTCGACTGATCAGCCACAGTCAGCCACACGTCCATCATAGGTGCAAACACCCGATCTGAGATCTCCGATCACTTTTCGCTCCGGGCGCTTCCCGTGCGTCCGTGCGGTCCTCGAGTTTCAAGTTTGCGTCCAATCTTGCAGTTGCCCACTACCACCATCCCCTCGTCCTCATCATGGCACGTCGTCGAAAAAACCGCACCCATCTCAAGGGCGGTGCTGCGTCCAACCCCGGCGCCACAGAGGGCGTGCCAAAGTCGTTCGTGATCAAGCATGGCCAGGTCGGTACCTCGCTCACGCAGCTGGTGCGGGACATGCGCAAGGTCATGGAGCCGTACACTGCGAGCCGTCTCAAGGTCTGTTAACACCATGGACATGCCGCGGATGACGCTGAACTCATGCGCAAGTGAAGGAACGCACGCGAAACAAGCTGAAGGACTTCTTCACCATGGCGCCCGCCTTGGGGGTCACGCACTTGCTGGCGTTCACCCTGACGGACGTCGCGCCGTCGCTGCGCATAGTGCGCTTGTCCGCGGGGCCGACGCTCAGCTTCAGGATCGAGCGGTACAGTCTCGTGAAGGATGTGCTCAACAGCTCGAGACGAGCGCGGAGTATCGGCAGTGTCGAGTATCTTTCGCCGCCGCTGGTGAGTAGCATGCTCAATTCTCTGTCATTCATTCTCATTTTCCGTCCAAGCTCGTACTTGCGTCTTTCCCCCAACCTGGGCCAGGCACGCCTCCCCACCTCCCCCTTCTCATGAAAACCTTCCAAACGCTCTTCCCCCCGCTCTCCCCACAAAAGCTGTCTCTTTCCTCTGCTCGGCGCGTAGTGCTCGTCTCCTATATTGCCGACCGAGGCACAGTAGAGTTCAGGCATTATCTCATCACCGTCAAGCCGTACGGCGTCTCGAAGCGCGTCCGGCGCGTCCTGGAAGGCGCCACGTCCAAGGCGTCCTCTGCCTCGAAAGGCTACCTCGACCTCGGCAACGAGAAGGACGTCGCCGACTTTTTTCTGCGCAAGAAGGGCGACCCCGGCCCGTCCTCGGACGGCTACGAGAGCGCTGCGTCGTCCGCATCGAGCGCCGGGGGCGACGACGGGGACGCTGTGTCGTTGGCCGACGACTACGTCGGGCGGAACAACAAGAAGGGCCAGAAGCGCGCGGTGAGGCTGGACGAGATCGGCCCGCGCATGGAGCTCAGGCTGATCAAGATCACGGAGGGTCTGCCCGGGAGGGAAGGCGGCGTCATATATCATGAGTTCGGTGCGTTGTGCGGCCCGCTGCGTTTCTGAAGGGAGGCTGACGAGTGCGTGATCATCTAGTTAAGAGGACGAAGGCCGAGGTGGCCGCCCAGAAGACGGAGCATGCGGCGAAGGAAAAGCTTAGACGGCAACGCAGGGAAGAACAGGAGCGGAACGTCCAGCGGAAGAAGGCCCTGACTGGTGACAAGAAGGGAGGCGAAGACGAAGACGAAGGTGAAGGTGAAGGGGATGAGGAACGTGGCTCGGATGCTGAGGAGCTGGAGGATGACGGCGATTGGGATGAAGACGAGGAGTACAGTGGTGGCGAGGGGGACGATGAGGAGGCGGGCGGGAGCGAAGAGGGAGAGAGCAGTGCAGACGAGGCCCCTCATCCTCCGCTGAAGAAATCAAAACGAGGCAAACGGTAGTCCTCGATGTCCCTCCGTCGACCTACACTGTATGTTGCCGCACTTTCCCGCAGTGATCGCATTGTTGCAATCCATCGATGCCACTGCTTTCTCTGGTGGAAAAGTGTGTCTAGGGCCCGCCCGGGCCTGTGGTGATTACATTCCATCTATCACGACCAACCTCCTTTCTGCCTGTTCACCCATTGAAACTCTTGAGCTGTGAGTGTTACGGTAACAGGGTGTCCACACACCGAATGTCTGATACGGACACCACCATGCTCGATGAGTATGTACATAATGGTCCATCGTCAAAGACACCGTCCAGCGCGTCGTTGGCTACCCTGACTCGATCAGGCTGTTGCGGAGGCATTCCTGTCTTCCGTCCCCGGAGCCTCTACAGCCAGAGCCTCCTCCAGCTGTTCACCGAACAGCACTGTGAACACGACAACGAGGTACATGTCTCCGGTCTCCCTGTCTTTGAACACGTAGCACATTTCGGTCTTGTCGTCTGCGTACTTGACGACCCCCGCGGGGAAGCCGGGGAGGCAGACAGAGTACCCTGCGCGGCGAGTGCGCCCGTGCGTGAGCACGAGCAAGACGGTAGAGAGAGAACCGCGAAGGGCGCACTGCTGAGATCGAGGTACGGGTTGAAGAAGCCCGCCCGGTACTCCCTCCCCTGCTCGAAGACGACGCTCACCCTGTTCTCTTCGTCCAACGCCCCACCTCCGCCTCTCCCTCTTATCACCAGGCACGCTGGCCCATCGGCGGGCGCCCAGCCCCCAGCCCTCCCCGCCCTCCACGACCGCCTGCACCCCCGGCCCGGCGGTCACTCGTAGACGGTACTTCTCGTGTTCGAAACAGAAGCTGAGCGAGTCCTCGAAGAAGGAGCATCGGGATCGAATGCAAGAGAATCGCCGTTACTTAGCCCTGCGGAGGCATGAATAATGGATTTGACGCTATCTGCAACCAAAGACAGCATGGTCTCTCAGTCGTCAGCTTCAATGCGGAGCAGGCAAAGCTGGTCGTCGTTGCAGTATACATGAGCGCGAACCATATGCATCCAGGGTGGATTGGAAGGATTCGGTTGTGTGCTTCGACACTCCCATGTTTCGTCATAGCGCTATTTCCGCTGCCAAGACCACCGCATGCCCACACGAACGACAACACCACACGCATCGACTCGACATGGACGTAGGAGAATGAGTTCGACCACGCACCTGCGTCCTGGTACGATGTCCTTGACTTCGTAATGGATCCTGCGTGATTGGGTGGCATTACAGGGCGCTAATATATGAGCGGGAGTGAGCAGTAGCGATACAGACATAGGATAAGTAGGGTGTAACGAGCTCTATGAACGGGACGAGACCGACTCCGGGGATGCTGGCTTGCTACTCCAGAGCTTCCCGGCCCAGCGCTCCCAGAAGCGTTCGGCGCGCATGCGAACGCCGTCCCAGCTGTCGAGGGCTGGCCGGGCATCGAGGTAGAAGGAGAGGTTGTTGCCGGCCTTGCCCGGATGGCCGGTGTAGAAGTCGATCACGTAGCGGACCCGCGTGCCGCAGCGGTCGACGACCCAGTCGTGGCGGTCGAACGGCGCAGAGTAGCTGAGGCACCGGGGTCAACCTCTGCAAGAAAGAGGGAGGGGAAAGCCGGCGAGCACGCACCCAAGGAATGTTTTCAGCCGCGCTTTCGGTGTGAGGTCCCTCGGACGCCCCTTGAAGCTGACCAGCTTCACGCCGCCGCACTTGTCGCCCCCCTGGCCCGCTTCCCACTTCATCACCTCCGACCACGCCCGCTCGTTCACCGCGTTGTGGATGGGGACGATGACCCTCATGTCGGACGCTTGGGGGCTGTGGTTTTTGCGCGCCATGGCGGCGTAGAACTGCGCCTGCGAGGGGTACACCCAGTTCCCGCCGTCGACTCGGGGGATGGAAGAGATTTCCCGCTCCTGGGGCAGGGCGTCGGGCGCATGCGGATGAGCTGGCGCAGGTTTGGACGACGAGGGGAGCAGGCTGGCCCACGTCGAGCGTTGCTGGTGGTCTACGGGGCACTTTTCGGGGGAGGCGGAGCTGTGGTCGACGGGGCATTTGTCTGCCATGGCGGCGAGTGGTATTCGTGCACGGAATGCAAGCACGGAAGAGGATGAGCGCGCAGGCGCCCGTATCGCTCCCGGCTTTCATGTCCATCAGCCTCAGTCCTCCCTCAGGCGATCATGCAGCGCAATATTATCCATGACCATCGTCTTCTCCCTCCCACCAGTGTTCTCATTTACAGACTAAAATTCCCTGCGTGGACCGTCGAAAGCTTGTGGGAACCGCCGCACCAGATGCCCCTTCCCTCGGTGCTTGTGAGTCTAGTAGCTATCAGGTGCTGGCTGTGAGTACCTCGACTGCCCGCTGTATTCGTCCGCAGCCTCTTCCACTGCAACGCTCACCTCTCGGAAGTGTAACAACCGGAATCATATGCTTATATGCGAGACCGATCATGATGTTGGCAGGAGGCGTGGACATGAGCCCGACGTGAGTCTGATCCTTGCCTGAATCCGTCGTCCCATGACCCACTCGGTGGATATCTCGGCCACACATAAGAGACAGGAGGCTTCGCAGATGAACGCCAGTAGTCACAGCCGCGGACGTCGTTGCAGTGCATCCGGAGCTGTTCATCCTTCTCGAGCAATCTTCCCCCGCGCTGTTTGAGCACCATGCCGTCATCCGCGCCCGTCTTCAGCACCCCGCTCACCAAGCAGTTCAAGATTAGCCATCCCATCATGCTAGCAGGTGAGGCTTGTCCACTCTAGCATATAGGCAGCCATTGACGGAGACTTCAATGGCTAGGCATGAACGTCGCCGCTGGTCCCAAGTTGGCAGCGGCCGTCACGAACGCCGGTATGGTTCCCGTATTCCGGTCTGGTTTGGGAGGATTGACACGCTGCAAGGCGGCATTGGGGTCATTGGAGGCATACACGCAAGCCCGAAGATGCTGCAGGGAATGATCGACGAACTGAAGAGTGGCCTCGAGGACAAGAATGCTCCCTTCGGGGTCGACCTAGCACTGCCGCAGGTTGGCGGCAGCGCAAGGAAGACTAATGTGCGCATCTCGCGTTATAACTCAAATTATTAGGAGGGCACTAACACCCTCGCAGTACGATTACACCAAGGGCCAGCTGCCCGCCCTCACGAACATCATCATCCAAAGCAAGGCCTCCCTGTTTGTATGCGCCGTGGGCGTCCCTCCGAAGGACATGGTCGACAAGCTGCACGCCGCCGGAATCCTAGTGATGAAGTGAGCGCACCGCCCTTTCTGGTGGCCCCGCACGAACTGAGGCTGCCTCCCAGCATGGTCGGGCACCCGAAGCACGTCGAGAAGGCGCTCGCGCAGGGCGTCGACATGATCTGCGCGCAGGGCGGCGAGGGTGGCGGGCACACGGGCGACACGCCGTTCGCCATCCTCGTCCCCGCCGTGGTCGACATCTGCAGGGGCAGGACGAGCCCGCTCACCGGCCGGCCGGTCCTCGTCATCGCCGCGGGCGGCATCGCGGACGGGCGCGGCCTCGCCGCCGCGCTCTCTTACGGTGCTGCGGGGGTGTGGGTCGGCACGCGCTTCGTCGCGAGCGAGGAGGCGGGTGCGCCTCCGATGCATAAGCAGCTGGTCGTGACCGCGGGGCACGACGACGTCGTCCGCACCCTCATCTACTCTGGTCGGCCCATGAGCGTGAGGAGGACGGCGTATGTCGCCAGCTGGTTGGTTCAGCCGTTCCGTTGTCCTGTAGCGGGCTGGCTGATGGTCGTCGTTAATCGCCCAGGGATGGTCGGCATGCAGAGGTCGAGGCCCTCACTGCGGAAGGGAAGATCCCCCATGAGGTAGAAGTGGAACAACACCCTGAGCGGTCGCTCGAGGGTCGCCCATGTAAGGCTCAGCTTATGATTTAGCTGAAGTCCACAGTACTCACGTGTAAACGTAAATGAAGGGCTCATGGGCAAGGTAGCTGGATCGATCAAGGTCAGTGATATTATACACTCTGCTGAGCCTCGACCTGCGATGTTGAACCGTTGCATTCCAAGGATATCAAACCAGCGAAAGCGATGTGAGTGCGCTTCTACATTTTATTTTCGATCACGCCCCTCCGTGATGTACTCATGAATGTCCGATTCAGCGTCGATGAGATGGTGTCAACTGCTGCGAGGAGTCTGCAGAAGGCAATGAGCTTGATGAGCGTTGACGAAGTAATAGCACAGGCCAAACTGTAGCCGAGAAAGCAGGTATCTTTGGCCGCGGTCGTTGCGTCTCTTTACATGTATACCTATGCTCCTCACTATATATCATGGAAATCATGACAGGTGTGTATCGAACTGCACACTGTGAGGGCGTGCCCTACGGGGGTGAATCAGTCCTCGCCCATGAGCTCTGCGAGTTCGCGTTCCTCTTCCTCTGACATCTGATAACCGTCGGATGGCGGAACGTCGGGCGTGGCCTTAGGCTCGGGCTTGGGCGTTGTCACCTTCGATGCTGGGAGCGGAGGTGCCAACAGCTCTGCGAGTAAAATTATGGTGAGACGCAGCTCAGTCGCAGATGCGGCGAGACCCAGCATACCACTCAACCTCCACTTTCTGATCGTTCCATCCAGACTCGTGCTAACAATCCAAGGCTCGACTTGCAGTTTCCCCTCAGCACCCTCTACCGGCGTAGTCCGCATCCAGAGGCGCAGTGCGATCACGTCGTGCCAGTGTGCGTCGACCTCACGGATGAGCTCCGGTTCTTCGAGTGTAGACACGTCGTACACGCGGATGATGTCTCCGGCACCCGTGAGCAAATACGGTTCTCCGAGGAACGTGAGGGAGAGGGGGAGTATCGCCTTGACTGCCGCTGGGTGTGTGATGGGTGGGATAGGCTTCGCAGGCGACGCTGGGGCGGGGTGCAAGCGGACCTGGACGGTCTCGTCCGTAGACGCTGCGAGGGCATTCTCCGTCAACGTGCGCCGCCTGCATCATCGTGCTTTGTCGTACCTGTCCAGAGCTGCCCTTCCCCGTAGAGCATTTCGTTGATGCCGGTGCGATGGTAGTTGAGCTCCTCTTGCTGGACGATCTGGCATCGAGCTGACTGGGTGTCTTGGGACACGTCCCATACCCTGATGATGCCCATCGTGTCCGCGGTATATAGAACGATGGATCGGTCCGAGATCGTGCGGAAGGTCATAGCCTCTACTGGACGGGTGTGTGCGGAAATGGACCCGACGGACCGTAACGGCTTGCCGTCGTCATATGTGGATATATCCCTTCTCAAAGGATTCATGGTCAAGCATCGTTAGACTTCAGACCAGACATACCACAGCCGAACTATCTTGTCGGAGCTGCTGGACACCAGCAACCGCAAAGACGGTATCACGAGTAGGGCTTTGACAAAGTCAGAGTGCGCATCGGTCGATGAAATCAGTGCTTTTGTCTGAAGAGTAGAGGGTCAATTCCAGTGTATATATGGCCACTTGACCAAGCATCTTGTCAGAACGTACATCGGTATTCCAGAGTTTGATGGTCTGCAGTATTTGGTTAGTGAAGTAAGCAGAGAATGAGTCGATCCCACTACATTATCCCATGAGCCAGTGACCATGACATCCCCAGATCCAGGCGTGAAGTTGCCAGTGAAGAACGCCAGACACGTCAGTGGTGCCGTATGCCCTCGAAACAGGTGAACGGTTTTCCCCGTCTTATAGGGTTCTGGTCAGTAGGATCCTACAGAGACGTGGATGAGAAAAATCAACCTCAAGGTCCACAACACGAGCAACGGTGGTATTCTCCGCAATCCACGCTTCGTTTCCCCTGATCTCTATCCCTAGGGCCTTCCCAGGAGTTTCTATGGGCGAGCCGAGGGTCTTGGTTCTTTCCGCTTTCCGCTTGCGGGACTTCGGGCAGCCTTTAATTCAACCTCAGGCCGGGTCTTCTCGTGACAATTCACACATACTTCCTGAAGGATCAGCTCAGCTTCTGACCGGAACAAGGTAGCTGATTCGGAATTCGAAGTCTGTGGCATGTTGCGGTGGTCGTACGGGTACAAGCTCAACGACTGCCTAATTCGGATTTTCTACCAAGCGGCCCCGTAGACGCTCGACACCCGCTCCTTCTTCTGGGCCTGGTTAGGGTTCATTGGCATCAACGCAGGTTGTCTTCACGCTCTTGAGAGAGACCCTCTCAACCTCCTGGGAATATGAGCCGACTCGCATCTTTCAGAGGTCCATCCACGCCAACTGCCTCCCCTGTTAGAGCAAAGGAATTATCGACGCCACCCTCGCTTTCCAGGCTAGCGGAATCGACATATCATCGCAAAGTTCGCACTCTTCTACAAGAAATGCGGGCCGCAACAGAAACTTGGGAAGACGTTGTGATTTTTGATGGCCTGAAGGCAGCGAAATCCCTTGTCGATGCGAGAACTGACTTAGAGTAGGCACGTCAGACTTCCGAAATTTGACGCTCCTAGTCATTGCATTTGCAGTAATGCCCTAGCGAGCGAAAAGGGGACACAGCCTACAAGACATATGGTAGGCGACAAGCTTTATACCATGGAACAAGACATCAAAGATCTCGGCGTCGTCATAGAGAAGCTTGTGAGTGACCGTTTCATGTTTGGTGGATGTTTCACAGACGAACTATGCAGAAGAAGCAATTCCAGAAGATGAATGCGATTGTTGACAACCTAGAAAGCGTGCTATATGAGGCTCATAAAATGAAAGGATGGCAGTTCGTTCAGGAACCCCTGTGGCTATCTTGGTCACTCGAACGTTTCGGTAGGACAACGTTCATCTCTAATCGGTGGATCTACTGCAACCTAATTCTGCAGTAACCACAATTGCTGACATTCTCAGCCCTTACCATCGCTCTCTCCTAATGCACGAAGAACTCGTCGAAGTGTTGCGAAGCCATGAAACCACATTCGAGGCATCGAGGCAAGCACTCACGGAATGGGCCGCTCAGCCTTATCTTGAAGATCATAGCTGGGAGGTACAATGGGAAGACTTGTGTGCAGCGGAAATCGATCGTTGGAATAGCGTAAAGTGACTCGAGATCAATACAACATAACAAGAATACATTGTAGCAGAAACTACAGATCGTCGTCATCGATTTGAATCTCATCCGCGTTGCCTTGAGCGGCGGTGGGCGGAGCCTCCGACTCTTGGCGGACCGGATTCGACTTCGCGGAAACAAAGGCAGGGCCCTTCACGGCTTGTCGCTCAGCTTGAGCCATAGGATCTGCAGGAACAGCTGCTTCGTCGGGTACATCGCCCTTCCCCTCCTTCGCTGCCATTTGCGCGGCCAGATACGACGCCTCCGTGTTGAATTGAGCCTGAACACTCCGCTTGATCCGCAACATCTCACGGAACGTGTCTTCGGAACCAGTCTCAATCTCGAAGCTGTTCCATTCCGCCCAAAACTTCGGGTTGACTCGGGGGTCGCAAAATTGCGACGCATGCGCGTATATCGCGCGAGCACGGTCGATCTCGCCGAGTTTGCGCTCCATAGAGGCGAAACGCAGACACATCTCAGCCGTCTGCTTGTCCGGCAGTACTTCCAAAGCTCGCTCGTAGATTGGTCGAGTGGCGGGAAGACCAAAGTTCGCGGTAGCTTTTGCGATGTAGATGGTGAACAGCTGATTATATATCAGCTATGAAATACAATCGAACAACGCACGACGCGTACCTCGAACTTGTCTTCGTCCTGAATGACTCGTGTAGCACGGTCATAGATGGACATCGCTCGCTTTGCTAGCCCATGATCTTCCTCATACGCAGCGTACATGAGGAATATTGGTTTGCACGACTTCGGCGGGCACTTCTCGAGAGCTTGTTCGAAGAGGTCTCTTGCACGCTCAATCTTCGTTTCGCCCTACATGCTAATTTCAGCGGTGCTTGACAGTTATACGAATCGCACACATACGTATCGCTTAGTGAACTTTGCGAGGTAGATGTTCCATATTTCGAACGAAACAGGGAACGTAAAGAGCTCAGTGCCCCTCTCGTACACCTGACAGGAGTCGTGGGTTATCTGAAACGTATACGGCGCGCGTGCTCGACTGACCTTGAAACTTTCCTCATAGTATTTGTTTTCCTCAAGGAATGCAGCGTAGTTGACTATAATCTGCGCATTGGCTATACGCAGTTCAAGAATCTGATCGTAGACGGCCTTCGTTGACTCCACCGTTCCAAGAGATTCCTCGAGATCGACGTAGAATGACCAGAGTTTGAGTGATTTGAACAATCGAGCTTGCACAGATAAGGACTGAGCGAAGTCAGCGCTAAGCTAACGCAGTGAGATAGACACCATACATGGTCGTGGTAGTTGACCTTCGTGTTCTTCGGTATCGCTGCCGCACGCTGCATGACCCTGATCGCTTCATCATAATTTCTGACAGCGAAGCAAGTCAGTAACTGTCCTCCACATCCCGAACGTCTACTTACTCGTGTCGAATCTCCAATTCCGCCCACTCACACCATACCTCGGCGAGCTCGTCGACAGCCTTAAAGTTGACCTTGGTGGCCTTCTCGAGGACTTTGCGGGCGCTGTCAAGATCCTTCTCCGCATCTCCGGTTGTCCCGCCCTCCTCGTAGAACTTCGCGAAATTGATGAAGAGACGATGGAAATTGGCCGTAGCTTTCTTAGGATGGACCGTCTCGAGTGCTTGACTGAATGTCTCAGCCACCTGACGCGTCGTGAGCATTCATCAATAGTGCACACACGAACCATACCAATACCTACCTTCTCATCATTGGTCCCCCAGAGAGCCACTCTCTTCTCCCATTCCTGAACATCGTTCGGGTTTCGCCTAAGCAGCACGTCGTTGACCAGAAATGGTCTCCGATCCATGAGCATCTCGAATTCCTGCATCTTCGTGTCCAACTCCGCCTCAGTCTCCTTCACGTCCTCTTCATCCTCATCTTCGTCGGGATTCGCCAAGCTCTCCATGAGAGCGCTGATGAGACTCTCCGAGAACTCGGCGTACGCATCAAATATCTGCGTGAAATCGCGAATAGTCAAGACGGATGCGATTCCATTTTCGAAAGTCATCTTCGCGCGGTCAAACTCGCCACGTTTGATCCAGTATGTCGCAAGGCCCGTCCAAAGGCGCCCTGCTTGGTCTTTGTAGACCTCCAGCCCATCTTTCTGCACGATGCGCTCGATATTGAGCTTCCTAGGATTAGTAGGATCCTCATCCTCGTCATAAGGGGGGAGCGGTGTCTTCCCGTCGGAACTCATGGCTACTGCGGGGCCTGCAAAGCGTATCAATTGGCCGTTCATGGATGCGGGCTCTGTGGGGATCGTCGAAGCTTGTTGCTCTTCTTCCGCCTTGGCATGGGCTTCATGCGAGTCGACGGTATCGTCAACGTCCATTCCTACCTCTTCTGCATGTTGCTCCACAACGTCCAAGAAGTCGCCCAATAATTGATATGGGCTCTTGCCTTCCGGACTGGTGTATTCGCCTCTCGCCGCCTTCCGCGCTAGAGACAGCAGGAGCTTCGCGGCCTCCAAGGGTCTCGGATCGGAGTTGTTCTCTGAGAGTAGAAGTGCTGTGTATCTTTCCGTCACACTAGGATCAACAGAGAGGTAACGTCGATAGACAGCAACGGTCGTGGCGCCTCCTTTGCTTTCCGCCCAGAGCAGATAACGCGCCCATATTCGCGCATGCAGCGAAGGTGGAAGTGTTCGTAGGGCGCGGTCATACGTTCTCCGAGCATGCGTGCTCGAGAGTAGAGGAGGGCAGAACGGATGGTTGAAGATCGAGAGGTACAGGAGCCACATTCGCGGCATCTAAACAGCCGTCAGGTATGGCAGATATGAATTCATTCGGACGACATACTTTGGGTAACCACATAAGAGCACGCTCGAACGTTGCCACTAGAGCTTTCCACTCCTCCCATCCCACAATCCCGTCAAGGCCACCTTCCCACTGCTCCATGTCCTCCTGCTCATCCTCGAGAGCCTCCCTCATCTCGGGGAATTTCTTCCGGCCTCCTGACCTCTTCTTGACAACCAGCTTACCGAGAACGTATGACATCCTCGTCTGCAAATAGGATTTCCAAAGCTTGAACGAGGTCGGAAAGTTGACAAGAGCGGCCTCGTAGAGATACGCCAGACGCTGCAGTGAATGTCGCGCATTTGGCGAGGCGAGTGGGCCAAGCAATGCAGCAACCTCCGGACTCAAATCTAATGGGCCCTCAGTTTTGAGCAGTGAGGATGATGCTTCTTTTGTGTTCTGTATAGCGGTCCACCAGTGCCGGAAAGAGAACGGATTTCGCAGTAGGTCCTCCTCGCGGATGATGTCTTTGGTTGAGACTAGGTCAGCGTTATTTGTAGGGGTCGGGACGGGATACGTGAGAGGAAATGTAGAGGTGAGCGACTCCAATGAAGGAGTGTTCATGACCAGCGCAGGCATGATAGGTAGCGAGTTGGAGGTTATCCGTGGGCAGACGCGGTGTGAGGTCGCGTCCAGGTCGAAGCGCGCAAACGTGATGAAGTCTAGAATTCCCACGACATATGTAGTCAGTTCGCGCCACTGCGCTTCCTAGACGTCAAGGAGTCGTCAAGGTCTCATCGCTACATTCGACTTCAGTCTTTCGAGATGGTACGGGGTGACGGGCATTTTCAGCGCTGAGCTCACGCTCTTGTAGCATGGCGTCAAGCGAGTTCGCTACTCTCAGGAGGCTCTTGAAGCCAAGAGGCGGAAGGAACAAGCTAAGTTGAAAGAGTATCTCATTTTGAACGATGATCTACTGGCCAAGGCATGTTCTGCGGCTCGTCTGACCTAGGCGTAGGCTGATATCCCATTTCAACCCGCTGCCAAGAAGAAGGCAAGAGATTGGGGCAAGGAGGCTTTCGACCTAACAACCCGTATGCTCAATATGAACCCCGAGTTCTACACGGCGTGGAACTATAGACGAAATATGTTGATTCACGGCATCTTTCCGACTAGGTATGTTCTTCATCCGTTGTCCTCTCGACGTGGGTGCACAGTTTCCATGACTTGTTAGAACGCCCGTAGAAGTAAACGCTCTCCTCACTGATGAGCTATCCCTCACCACTGCCCTGTTGAAGCAACATCCTAAAGTCTATGTGATCTGGAATCATCGTCGCTGGTGTCTAGCGAACGTCCCTGACGGCCCCTCTCATACTGACCTCGATGGCTGGCGTCAAACAAACTGGAATAAGGAATTGTACGTAGTGGAGAAGATGCTCGATGCGGACGCACGGAACTGTGAGTCACTGGCAGTCACAGCACGTAAGAGAACCGAGCTGAGAATCTTGCAGTCCATGCCTGGAACTATCGCCGTTACATTCTGGCCCATATGCCCGCGAAACGTTCGGCGCAGAGCGAATTAGTCTACACGACACGGAAGATTGAAGCGAACTTCTCGAACTTCAGCGCGTGGCACCAACGTTCCAAGGTGCTTATATCCCTCTGGGAGACTGGTCAGTTAGATCCTCGTGTATCGAAGGAAGAAGGTTTGTCGATTAGTGCACGGTACTGGCTCCGTCACTGAGAGATGCATGCAACCGCACCGTAGAGTTCGAACTGGTGAAGAACGCAATGTATACTGACCCTAGTGACCAGAGCGTCTGGATATATCACCGATGGTTGATTGGAGCAGGTGAGTGGATCGTGTGCTTTTCTATTCACTATGCAATTTAACGGGAGCGTCCAGGCGAAGAGTTTGAAGTCATACAGAGAGAAATCGCTTCTATCCAAGAGCTTTTAGACGAACAGCCGGACAGTAAATGTGGGGGCATGGAATTACTCTTGGATGATTGCTAATGCATGATGGCACCGCGCACAGGGTGCATGGAGTCACTCGTGTTCTACAAGAGACTTGTTTTGCGGCACCATGTGCAACGACTCACTGCCACGGAACGGGGATCTTTGACACAAGAGTGCATACGGCTGCTAAGCGGCCTGCAAGAAGTCGATCCGAGCCGCCGGCAACGATACAAGGACCTAGGTAAGTTACATCCAATTGAATTATCCCCGTGGAAAAGCACTTACAGCATGGCACACCGCCGCACAGCAGCGGATGTGAAGAAGATCATCTGATAGATCTCCTGAGCAGTAATTCGCCGGACACGTAGTTGTCGTCTGTCTCCTATACGCGCGACACACTGAGGCTCACAAACGAAGATTACAGCCATAGTACAGTTGCTTATTCATCCGTGCCCCTATCGCATATCTGTTACAATATGTACAATGTGTGTAACCGCCGCCAATATCTCCTACTTCATGTCGCAGAGCAGGGACAGAAACGGCTGACACGACAGGATCGAACTGCAAGCCGCTCAGCACTTGCACTCGTTAGGCTTGCACTGGCAACTGCAAGGATGTGAGTACGCCATTTATGATGCGATTAACGGTAAGACATACGCGTCGCCGCAGTTGCATTGGCTCTGGCCGCAGTTGGCAGCGTTGACAGGGACGGAGACGTTCTGCAACGGTAAGAGTGAGCATTTCGTTCAGAGCGGGCGGACCATAGGTGCACTACTCACGGTGAACATTGTGAAGGTGGTGCTGTGAGGCGAGGTAGGCTTTGTGAGGTGCGTTTGGTAGTCTGAGACTGGAGAGAGAGGGATGCTGAACGCTCCCTTTTATATCTGTTTCGATCGGCAGAACACGTGCGGAGGGGTGCCTCCAGATCAGCGATCGTACAGATGACCCGTTGCAGTCTAGCCGCCACAGGTTCCTGAGCTCGCTTCCAGAATTCTCTTTCCAATTCACCCGCCTTGAGATAAGTAGTCGACCTGGTTGCGTAGGCTGCCTGTTTCCTGTTGTCTAGCACGCTATCGGAGCTGCACACATGGAGCTAATTCACCCTCTTACTGACGCCGTTCTACCACCGCATAGTTCCTGTCCGACTCGCGGCTCCTAAGGCGTTCCACCAGTGTCCGATGCCCCAGGACCTGCTGAGTGGTCGGGTGGAGTTTCGACGCTTCGCTATTCACAGCTGCAAAACGACGTTCACGTCCCCGATGTCAATTCAGTAACGCATCAGACAAACGATACGCTGTACCTGACGAGCGACCAATCGGATACTTATGTAGAAGCTATGGCGACAGGAGAAGACTGACCTAGGATAATCACTAATCATTGGCATTTACTGAAGGCGATGCGCGCGGACCGAGTCAGGTTGCAGTAGTCCCGCTGGAATCAACCTCGAGGTCTCCTACTGTCCCTCAGCCAACAACAACTTGAGACCATCGTTTTCTCCTTGAATTACTCTCGCCGACGTTGAGGGGATTGTGCTGCGTGCATCATCTCGCAAGTTGTAGTGACAGTATTTAGTACGTCTTCGATTCTCATCGTATGTCGTGAAGATGTTAGCCATATCTGCGGCGATTCCGCACCGGGGTAAGTAGCTCTGCCCATGCGTTGCCCGGAGGCCGAGCCTCGCAACCTGACGCCCTTATACAACTGTATTAGTGGTCTGCCTGAGGGAGACTAACCTGAAGCTGGTTGCGTCTCCTGACAGAACCCTGACAGTATCCAAATGTTTGATCTACTGTTGGAGTTATCTCATCGTTCCCGTGTGGCGCATCTTATCTGATAATACATTCGACCCAGCGCTGATGGGATCATGGCCTTCTAAGTAAGACAGTAAGATTCTAGGCGTTGTTTGGGCGTTGTCCACAAAATGCCTCAGTCGACGATCGTCGGCACAAATGCCTCAGAGGCCTTTTTGCGGGCACCAACCACTCAAATGCCGCGCACAGGCACAATTGACTCTATTGCCGCCGTCACTAACGTAGAGCCTTCCTCGCAAGACTTCCTCTGGTCCAGACATGCTGGTCTGTCGTGCTTGCTCAGAATTACGGCACGAGGGCATGATGTACCATTAATTGATTGGATCCGGAACGTCCTACGTTCCGTCGTTCTGTTATGTTATCTCCCACTGGGTAGCTTGACCTGGGAACAGTCGCGCAGGAATGATCGTATGGTCTCAGCGAACACCCTTCTGGATCTGCCTCTACGGTCGAGTGAATCAATGTATGATTCTTTACAGGCCGCGCGGCCCCAAAGAATCACAGAGGCCTATGTAGCTCGAAGTTTTCGAAACGAAGACATTCTGTCTTTTTTTGGAGTGCCATTTTGGGCGCCGACACGTGACTATGGGTCACGCTCGGTCGTCCAGATCGTACTTCCGTAAGGATGATTAGTATAATCCGCAATTGATTGATCTGTGGGTGACAGAATACACGAGTCTTGTGCTTCCGGACCATGCGCTGAGTTCCTTCCAATGTCTGCTAGCTAACACGATTTGCTACGAGTTCTGCGGAGTTCTCAAGTCAACGCCACGAACCACGTTACTCGCAAGGTCTCACCAAATAATAAATAGCTGTCCATGCTGTTGTGATACCGCACGGTCGAGCTTGCATCACACCCCGGTACCCGTGTATGTACTACGTACGATGTGCGAGTACTGGATAATGTGAATCAAATAATCCCTCTTACCCATGTCCAAGATGACACAGCCTAACTACCATCTCCAGATGTACCAGCCTCGGCCCATAATCCTGTACGACCACTCGAAGTCTAAGTTTACTGGCTAGGATGTACTGTATATGTAGCTTCCCGCTGTAACGCTGGTTACTCGACCGAACAGGTCTTGGGATCATGAATTCAGTAGACTAGTCGCTCACCCCGCTACCTAGCTCGAAGTAGGTCTTCCCTACGTGTCCGTCCAAGCCTGTGGATCGCAGTCCTGACCATGACTCGTGTCTCTATGCACAACACTACAACAACATGAGATTGTGAGTCCCGTTGTAATCTCGGCCATCACCAATGCATATCTTACCCATTGCACTGGCCCGACCGTTATCCGAAGCTTACTGCGACCCTTGCGTAGGTCCTTCATGCGGACCCATATTTGCCGTATGCAACCTAGCCGCGCCCTTACGTGGACATACGATTGCTCGCAATGGGACTGAGTGGCGTACTACGTGATCATCGGCGGACGTGCTATTCGAGTTAGTGCCCGCGAATGAGCCACTTGGGGACCGGTAATGGTCAGTGAATTTCTGGTACATCCATCGAGTACCCACTTGTGTTTGCCTTGCGCTACGTGCCCCCGCTGCGGCGTTTCGAGTGGTATCTAGCACGCTCATGTGCCTCGTTCCAGGGTTTATCAGAGCTGTGGTGTGTAGTACGGCGAGGCAGATACCGGATACAACTACGGTGTCACGGTACGACCAGAACATCGCCAGCGTTATCCGAGCATCCATGACAGAAGACACTCTGCGTTCATGTTACGGTCGGTTCATAGCCGTCCAGGGCCACCCTACCATGATTGTGAGTGGGTGTTCGGGATCCGAGAGCAATGCGAGCAGATTGGTTCCATTATCACGCCCGTGTCGCCCACACCCCATGCGGAGAGACTGCTGTGGCTTGAATGCATCGAGGCCCACGAACTCATGGTGATGGAGCGGGAGAGTGAGGCAGGGTTGCTTTGCCTGCGAGTGGCTGCCGGGTCTTAACTTGGCGTAACCGGCAATCGCCGGACGTCCTCGTGTTGTCAATGAGGCAGCGAGCGCGTTGTGTGTAAGACGCAGTGTGAACGCTCAACGGGTCCGACATCTTTCCTCCTCTCCTCGATCTCCTTCCGTTCTGCGGACTCTCTGCGGAACGCACCATCATGGACCACGCCAACACAAGGGACAATGTCTTTTCACGAGGCCCTTCACCCCCGCCACAACAGTCCTTTGGGGCCTTGTCGCAGGTGAACGACCCGCACGTTTCCCCGGCACCTTCCTACCGTGAACCTCCTCCTGCTTCATCTACGACCCACCTTGACAATTTGTTTCAAACGCTGAATGCACCTTCTACCTCGCATATCAGCCCGCAGCCCAGTAACAACGGCTCCAATATCTATGCTGGCCCGCAGGAGGCGAATTCGGGCCACGCCACACCGGCTTCTGTGAATGCTGGCTCTATTTCTTCATCTATGTCGGGTCCGAGCAACCAGATTCATGAGAGGCAGAACGCCCTTCTGTCCCTGTTAGGCAGCACAGTATCGGGTCCGTCTAATGTCCAAACCGCTCCTGTCGCTCCCGCTCCGCCTCAGCAAGTCCCGACACCCCCTGGTTCAGCGCCGAGGAGTGGTATGACCGCGAGCGAGTCGCAGGGGAAATTTTTATTGGAGCAGCTCATGTCAGGGTGAGTGCTTAACAGTTTCGCGTTCGTTGTAGGGCCATCGAATTGCGAGAGCGTGTCATCTGTGCGATCGGTGGGTTTGCTAGCACGTTTGGCACGCGCCTCCTAGCATGAGCCGCAGCAATGGGATGGGATCTGTCTGATCTGAGCCTCTTGTCTAACGCTTGGCGTTGTCTCCTTCGTAGGAACGCCCCGAAGTACAATTACCCCGAACCCGTCTATCCCAGCGTCGCGTCTGCCGCATCTGGCCCTTCACCTCCTTACGTAGCTACTACATCTGACACGGGGGTACACCACGACGTCGGCGACATCGCGCCTCCCGAAGTCTTGTCGAATCCGTACGGTCCGCCGACATCAGAAATGTTGGGTCCCCTTCCTGCGCACGAGCAGCGCGTGCCATCGCCCGCTCGCAAGTCCCAGTTCGACGTTTTCGTTTCTCCGTTTGATGCGTTGGCAAACACCTCCAGCAACAAGCGAAAGCCGCCCCCTTCTCAGCAGCCTAGCACGCAGACCAATACCGAAGAGTTCTCCTTCCCCAGTCTGACTATGGACCCGAAACGCAAATCTGTAGAAAATCTCATGGAACAGCTTACGAGGGGACCGGTTCCCCAGCCTGCACCTGTACAACAGATGTCTTCTTACGATCCATACACTCCCAGTGAGGAACTTACGCCTCAGGCCGAGCCTGCACAGGCGCGTGCCTCTCGTCCGCTCCCTCCTCAACCATCTCATGCGCCTTCGCCTCCTCGTTTATCCCCACCAAAGCAGCAGGCGCAAGTGCGTCAGCAGCACCGTCGCTCTGCCGAATCCCCTGTGGGTTCTGCTGTGTACGGGCCCGCTCCTCCTGTGTCCGGTTCCGGTTACAGGAATAGCGGTTCCGAGGGCAGGGGCCGTGGTGGTCTCAAGAACAAGGTCAATAGCCCGAGGTACGATATTTTGTTCTTCTATGCCACTTGCGACTCAAGTATGTGTCCTCGACAGTTCGCAACCCCAGAGCATCGTGTTCGATGTCTCCCAACCTTTGGAAGAGATTCAAGCCCCTCACGACGCGGTCAAGACAACGGCTATCGCATTGGTCAAGGTCGATGCGACGTTCTTGCCCGGTACCACTATCGGAGCGACTCACTGGGTTGCGTATGCCATGACCAAGGGTCTGTACGACCTTGACCTAATGCAATCTTTGACTGACTGTTTATAGGTCGCGTCCGTGTAATTTCGCGCTCGAGTGGTGATCGGACGTTGCTGCAACTCCCGCCTCCATTCCCTCCTCAGGCCGCTGTGAGCGACATGTCCGTACACGGCAACCGCCTCGCAGGAGTTACCTCTGATGGTGGTTTCGTCGTTTGGGAGTTGCCTGAGGTTATCACTGACGACGTACCGTACGCAGTGTCTGCCCGTTCGATGTTGTGTATCAGCTGATGGACGTATCTTCAGGGGAGAAATCATGCTCTGCGTCGAGCCGACGGACGTAGGCTCCCTCCACGCTGTCAAGTGGCATCCGCAGGAACCGGATTTGGTTGCTGTTGCGTCCGAGAAGACGGTGTTCTTGATCAACATTCCAGACGCTGCTCATGCCTTCAGTAGCGAGCCGATTCCTCAAGCCGAGCTTCACCGTGTGGCACAGACATTCTCTGTCTCGTCTGTAAGCATCCTCTCCTGATCGACGAAGATTTGATATCATACTCAATTCTCTACAGCCCATCGTCGCTATCGATTTCGATGTGCCCCGATCGGCTCTCGCGACCATCTCAGAGGATGGAACTCTGACAATGTGGAACATCAACGACAGGCTACCTTTCTGGTCTCATAGGATCCGTGGTGACGACATTCCATCCTCCCTAACCTTCGTCGAGAACGGCGTCGTCATCGGCCGTAAGAACGGCACGATCTTCCAGCTTCTGGGGATCATGGGTAGGCACGTCCTGTCGACCGCGAAGTTCGTGAACAGCGTCGAAGATCCGGAGATGTTCGGCCATGTCAGCTACGATTCACGCATACAGACTCTGTGGGTCGCCAACAACCGCAGAGACAGCATGTTTGCGTTGAGGATCGCTTTCGACAACTCTGCGCCATCCCCGGTTGGCGAGGACACCGGCAAGGGCGCGTATTTTGACCAGGTTTTGGAGTTCAGAGGACCTCGTCCGACCATCCACTTCGTTATCCTCACCGCAGATGCTGATCCTACCGGCGAAGAAGGACTCGCTGCTTGCAATGCGGCTAAAGTGCCTCCCGGGGAACTGGCTCTAGTGGCATTCTCTGTACACGCTACTGGCGTTGACCAGGTCCTCATCCGTAGCGAGTGGTTCAACTCTGCCTTGACATCTGCTCCTGCGAGATTCCCGGTGTACTTGCCTCCACAGTCGCAGGCGGCTGAGGTCAAGCAACGGCCGGGTATCCCTCCGCTCCTGACGGGCGGTTCCATTGTTCAGCAGGCGCCTCCGCCTCAGTTCATGAATGTCAACGCGGTCCGGCGTCCGACGCCACCCTCCGAGGATGTTGAGGGAGACCACAGTCGTGACGAGTCTGGGCGTTTGCAGGAGCCGAAGGGGAAGAACACCAGGGGTAAGAACGTCGGCTGGAAGGACAAAGAGAAGGATGATGGCAAGGAGAAGGAGGGTAAGGCACGTGGCGGTGACCCTGCCATCCTTAATGAGTCTCCGCTCGGCGTGGCGCTCACAAAAGAAATGCGCAAAGTGGAAGAGAACCTTCACACTCGTATTGGGCGGCTGATTGGGAAGGAGCTCGACAAGCAACGTAAGCCTCTTGTTTCCGTACCGCCACCGTCCGCAGTCGCATTGAATGGACTCCACTGCAGACCAACGCTTGGAGGATGCCCGTGCTCACGAGCAAGCCGAGGACTTCGCGCGTCAGGAGAAGATCTTGAAGCTGATATCCACGGAACTGAGCAAGAATACGACGCGCGTCGTCGAGATGGCCGTCAAGAACGAAGTGCAGAATTCGGTCTTGCCGTCGCTCGAGAACATCACTAAGACCGAGGTCAAGGCCGCGCTCGGCAACCAGATCTCGAAGGGACTGTCTGACTCGTTCAAGCAGGTCAGTGTACCTGCGGTAATTAATTGCACTTGTTGCTCATTATGATAATTATAGAACCTCCCCACTGAAATCGAGCGGATGCTGCTGCGCCCCGAAGTTTCCAATCAAATTGCACGCAACGTCTCCAATGCCGTGACCCCTGTAGTCGAGAGGCAGGTGAAGGAGACAGTTTCCAAGAACTTGCTCCAGGCATATCAACAGCAATCCGGTCTTATGCACCAAGAATTGTCGCGTGAGATCCGCAACGAAATCATGGGGCTAAAGCAAGACGTCAAAAACTGGCAGGATGCAGCGTTCCGAACCCAGGAGGTGAGCCGACATTCGTCAGAGGGTACGATGGGTACTGACAAGCATTCGCAAGAACATGATTCGAGAGCTCGAGCAGACTGTACGATCTCTGGCTGATCAGATGAGAGTGCTAAACCACAACTCGGTGGCTCCAAGCCGTACGTCTCCCAGTGGGACTGGCAATCAAAGCCAGGGCACTCTGTCGCAGCTCCTCCGTCAGCAGACGTTGCCACCTCCCGTTTCTCAGCCACCATACTCTGGTCAGCATGGCTCCTTCCAGGGACCGCAGATGCCTGCGTCCATGCATCAGCCGTGGTTCAACCAGAACATCGCGGCGCCACAGGCGTCTCACCCAACCGCGCCGCCGTTGTTGCCTCCGCAACAGCAGCCTCTGCGGACTAGCCCACCCACGCAGACCGAGGAGTGGGACGACACCTACCTTGCAGTGCTGGGTACACAGGACGTTCGTCAACTCCGTGAGCTGCTCGCGCGGTCGAACCCAGAGGTCGTTATGCCGCTCAAGGGGTCAGGCCCTCTGTCGCAGGCCGTTGTGCTCACTCTCGTGCACAGGGTACGCATTTGCTATTGTCTTATGTCTTCGGCCTTGAACGAAAGAAATCTCACTCTTTAGCTTTCATCCATCGTCGGCGAGACCTCTCCCCTTGACGAGTCTTTCAAGGTCTCCATGTGGTGGTTACAGCGTGCAGCGTCGACGCTGAACACCGCGGTACGTCGTCATGTTCAGCCGTGCTTAGAACGACTCTTGACTCACTACGATTAAGGACCCACTCATCTCCCCTTACGTCACCCGCGTGCTGCCGAGCGTCCAGCAGATGCTCAACACGACGAAGCAGCGTCTCAACATCATCCCCGGCCCGCCAATCGAGGCAACTCGCACCATCTCCGACATCCAGGACATTCTCGGCCGCAAGCCTCTGTAACGCGCTCATGTTGACCGTCTGCGACCAATGCTCTCCTTCGCCCGCCCATACCTCAATGCTGCGCATGAAAGTAAGTTAGGAATATGTGTGCTCGCTATGACAGTCCGCTTCGCCGTCGATTGGCTGCGTCACGCACACTAGTTTTGTTCACGACATGCAAACGAGCTTTGCTATGACCCACTTACGCCCTTCACGATTCTTGGTCTTGGGTTCCGTGCTGTTTTGTAAACCGTCGAAAACCATGTAGCGTTGACATTTGATATGATCATCACGACTTTGAAGAGAAAATATAAATTTCTTTCCTCATCTCATGATTATATGGAGTGCCGATGCGAATGTCCATTGAGTCCCTCCCAACCTCCGTCGTTGCGCCTTGGCGGTGTCGAGCCGCTGGAGCTCAGCCACCAGCGCGTCTGGGTGCATGCGCCGAGACGCACTAGCCACGTGGAAAGCAGCAGTAACTGCGCTGCGACTTGCCATCAGTACTGCCTTGAACGCGTCCGCATCGGCCTGGTGCCATCTACGAATAACCCTATCACTTGCCTGCTACTACCATCATCCGGACGTTCTTGTCACGATATCCAGACCTTGACCAACGACATGTCGAAGGGATGGTTTAACCTTGACGCTGTCGCGGGCACGATCCCCGAGACGCAGTTCTTCGAAGGCGACTCCGCGTTCAAGTTCCTGAGCCTCTCGAGGACACAGCGACTGTATGGATTCGGTGGCTGGTGCGTGATGGCGAACTCTGGCTAAGTGTGTACTCTGATCGAGGCCGTTGCATCCAGTCTGGCGCTCGGGTTCGTCCTGAGTCTTCTGGGTGCCATAGTCCTCTTCTTTGGTGATGTTGTGACTTTTGCCAGTGAGTAGTTGAGTTGTTTGTCTATCACGTCTATCTTAACTCGCCTACCCGTACAGTCCTGTATGTGGTGGGTACAATAGTGTCACTTATTGCCACAGGGTTCCTATTAGGTGTACGTCTGCTTTGTATTGCATTGGAGACTAGCTTGCATTATCACTGACTGAATATGCTTTTAGTTTGGAAGACAACTTCAGCTCGTACGTCGTCACTCCGCTACGGCTGGTTGTCGTACATGCACTGATATCCTCGCCATAGATGTTCAAGCCAGTCCGAGTCGTCGCAACCGTGGTCTTCCTGCTCTCAATAGTCCTCGTGCTCGTCGGGGCGTTTGTTATCGGCAGCAATGTGCGTTCACTCTCTCATCTGCCTTCTACTCCAAAGCTTAGAGCCTCATCCCCACATCGCGCATCTGCAGGTCCTGTGTCTAAGTAAGCACCCATCCTGAAACATGTTGTAATACCGCTGACACTGCCTTCACCGCTCAGTCTTCGTTTTCGTCGAGTACATCGCCTTTACATGGTACACGCTCTCCTACATCCCCTACGCACGCACAGCCGTCCTAAAGGTATTTGGGATGTAATTTGTCGGTCTTCCCTTACTGGACGCAAACTATGCACTCGTAATTGACCTACTGGGGGAGCGCTTTGTTCAATGTTTGTACAGTGGTACGCTTGCTATGTGTAGGGTCTATGGACACTGGTCCAGGTTGGACGCTATTTATTCTGCCTCGCTTCAAAATCCAAGAGTAATTTTATGGCGAGCCACGATGCGCGATCAGCACGACGACAGACATCGAGAACGCGGCCCTTATGCGAACTAGGATGCATTGCATGTAAATGTACATATACACATGAAACTGACGTCAGATACCAGTACAGTAACTATCGAGTACCTCCACAGTGTCCTCGTTCCCTTAAATCTTACAACACTGGTGCTAGTGGCTGATAGGGTGAACTTCCCGTGCTGCTCTCATCCGCGGAAGTTGTTCTTCATGATCCTCAGCTCGTCCATGATAGCGCTGTCCCCGGACTGCCCAGTGGCACTCCTATACACCATTAATCCACGCGCCACATACTCCACGAAGCTCTGGACACTCACTTGATTGGTGCACTCTGCAAGCGCATGAAAGGATTCCATTCTTTCTCGTCGCCGATAGTGGTCAGGCCGGTCACGATTTTATTAGCCTCCACGATCTGCGCGAGACGCTTGAGCCCAGCGTTCTCCGGGTCGACCGACCTCGCGAACGCGAGGCTGCCAGCGGTGTACTCATGGCCATTGTACACGACCGTATCGTTGGGGAGCGTGCTGAGGTAGGACAGCGCACGATGCATCTCCTCGCCAGTGCCCTCGAAGAAGCGACCGCACCCCGCGATGAAGAGCGTGTCGCCGGTGAAGACGCCGCCAGGGTGCGAGGACGAGGGCGATGTCACGTAATAGCAGATGGAATCTTGCGTGTGGCAGGGCGTGGCGAGGCATCTGTTGGATGGGGTCAGCACTGGCACAGTCATTGTTCTTGGCGGAGCGCGCACCGCACGCTGATGCTCTCGCCGACCTTGAACTCATCCTTGTCCTTGACGAGCTTCGTCAATGCTGGGATCTTGTCGCTTCCGCCGTATACAGGAGCATCCGGGAACGCAGAAGCCTGCACCACGCCAAGAGTAGGTGAGTGGTCGGCGACTCGGGCATCATGCAGGTGCACGTACAAACGCCTGCAGGTGATGTTCTGTCAGTTCAGGATGTCGACTATTAGATGAACCTTCGCAGAGCGCACCTTGTTACCACCGCTGTGATCAAAATGATGATGGGTGGTGATGTTCGCAACGATCTGGACGCCGGCCTTCTCTGCGGCGGCCTGCACCTTCGGGACGTCATACGGGTCGACCGCGGCGGCCTTGTTGGTCGTCGAGTCGACGAGGAGATACGCGTAGTTGTCGTCGCGCACGGGGACGGGTATGATCTGCATTCTGGTCGTGAGCGAGGCGGAAAAGGAGCGGGCGGAGGGGCGGGAACGGATTAGTGAGCGTAGAGGTTGCGCGAGGATCTGAATCATGGGTGAGCCGCGTCCGCGGCGCAAGCGCTTGCCGTAGTCCGTACTGGTAAGTTCGTCACATCTCCGCCACAGCCGCCCATCTCTGGATCCCATATCGCCGTCATGCATTGTATAGGTTGCAACTTCTTCGATCAGACGCCTGGACAGCCTCACGCTATGTATGGCTTCCATCGATCAAGCTTCAAAGTTAATGTTCAATGTTCAAACAAATCTCAGGCTTTGACGCAAACGTCTATTTCATGGGTAGAACCGCTCGATGAGCTGTTCGTAACAGCACCACCGCGAAAACAACTATGGCAGCACTCATATAGCGGCGGGAGTTACGTCCTTCTTGCCCATATCATACGCTACAGCTATCCAGCTTGATCACTGGTTCACCAGCCTCAATGACATCAAACGAAACTGAGGCATGTTTGTGTCGTGTCGATGAGCATTATGTATCGACACTGACCACCATATCTTTCTACAGTATCCGGTTTCCTTCTCTCTCTCCTCTCCAGGACACCACCATAACATCACCGGTGTTATTCCGTCGAATGCAAGCTCTGAATACGTCACCGCCTTCACGCTAAACCATCCAGATGCTATAATTACGTTATCGTTGACTTTCGTGCAGTCGCCGTCGTCGGCATGGTCTATACTAGGGCAGGATGTAGCATCTTTTTTCACCCTTTCTTCAAGTACCAGTCCATCGACGCAGACGATGGCCACAAATACTTCCTCCACATCGACGGCAATATCGTCTCCCCCTCAGGCTTCCTCCACAACAAATGTCGGTCCATATCCAGGGAAGCCCACTACAGTCATCGCATCTTCTGCCGCAACATCTCTTGTCACAATGAGTACGACGCTTTCAGCAGCCATGTCCTCGAGCACCACCACCACTCACCACCACTCACATTCTCCGGTCATCGCGGGAGGCGTCGTCGGCGGACTTGGCGGACTCCTAGTCCTCGTCGGCCTACTCCTCTGGCTCCGCCGCAGGCATCGGAAACCCAAAGTTGCCCCCTCGGCCGAGTTCATGGCGTATGCAGCTGCACTGCGTAGTCCGGCGCCCACACCTGACGTTACGCTCATGCGGGCCAGTTCTCCTGAGCCCGACTCGCCGCGGCACGCAAGTCATGGCTCGCACACGGATCCTCTCTTCGAGAAACTCAGAGAAGCGGTCGCGCAGATGCGACATCTGCACCCCAAGGGCGGGGAGGGTGGTGGGATCGTGGACGAGTTGCAGGGAGATGACCTATTCGGGGTATAAGCCATTTGTTGGATTTGACGCACGGTCACACAGATATTCACATGGGACACTCTGGACGATCATGCTATCATGTAAGTACCCTTGTTGAGCTGGCCGAAGAGTAGGATGATCAGCCATGTGTGATGCAGTTGAAAGACGGATGGTTGAGTTCTGCTCTGCCATTTGACAAGCGGGGTATGCCCAGCACCGATTTCATGTAACTGTACGAATGCACACGCACTAGCTATCATTTGAGTACTGTGCGTGTGCATTAGCTATCGTTTGGGTACTGCGTAGTACGTACTAGGGCTAGGCCCTCGCGGACATTAAAGGGCCCATAATTTTTTACGGACGTTCATGTATGGTGTTCGTGGTACTTATGTACACAGAATTGTTGCCACGAGTCATCCGTAGCTGAGGCCTGAGACTTGATGTCTGCGAGTAGTATTCGTTCTATTTAAACCCAGGTTCGAAGCTATGTATCGTCGACAATGATACAACCACAAAGACCTATTTCCAGTCATCAAAGAAGTGACCCGTTTGAAAGCCCGGGCCGTTGTCATCGCAACTCGTTCGATGTAAACCTGGTGCTGGTCATGGCGGCTGCCTATATAGGCCCCCTCTCCCCATATACTACCTTAATATCAGCTATCGACGTCTTGCATCACCGGCCACCTGTGACCGGTTGACCATCCAGTCTATGCATCACGATGATGAGTCACTCCCGCCACTTAGTGTTGCTTGAGGTTTGTTGATCCCTACCCGAGATTTACATTCACGTCCATAATGAAGCTGAACGACTGTGCTTCTCCAGGCATGAAAGGAACGCAAATGGCTGAACTCTCGTTCTTGTACCCAATGTTTCGAGACAACACCGGAAGCATGAAGACAGCAGTCAATCAGACCAAAATCAGACTGCCTTGTACCACCGCGAACATGATTGTGATGATGATTCTCCCACTGGTGTCTGCCTCGGCTGCATCGCCTCTGAGACTCGTTCACATGCATGTAGCCTTTGGTAAGCTGTATAAGTGGTGGTCCGTGGCGTTCTCCTCTGGCACCTTGTGAATGCAGGTCCGCGCCTCACAAACACTATGAAGCAACTACGGCAAGACGATGAGGTGTGTAGCGGCTTCATGAACTATGTAAAATATCACTGAATACCGGTGTTTGATGGGATGCAAGCCGGGCCCAGCGACAGTCACCTGGGGTTCAGTATTCTATGTGTGGCAAATGCCCTGCACCCTTACTGAAGGGACTTCTGTGTCTACATTGTACACCCCCCTACCCGGTGACCCCACGGGTGCCGCGGGCGGCGCAGCGTGGGGTGCTTGCGCCATAGTTGGACACTCCATGCCTTCAACGCCTACCTCATCTGCGGGATCCGGAATCTCTGATGGTTCATCGGCCATGTCCGAGTCTCCCCCAGTGACCACTTCACCACCAGCCAGTCCTTCACCGCCGACCTCACAAGATGTATCAACCACGACTCGGATGAGTACCGTTACGTTATTTGCTTCCCCATCACCTCAGCCGCAAACGGCGCCCACCCATACCGTGACAAACACACTCGTAACCAACCATCCTGTCGCAGGCGGCTATTCGTCCACGTCTATGGTGAATAACCCCTCGACATACCTCCGGCCTGGGACAGATACTACTAGTGCATCCGACTCGTTCGAGGCTTCTACTTCCGTCAGCAGTGGATCAACAACATCTGTAGGCAGTGCCGCAGGATTTTCGAGTGACGCCCCTCCTTCTTCCCAGCACACGAACGCCGCCGTTGCGGGGGGAGTTGTTGGCGGGCTCGCCTTCCTCCTGGCGATCCTCCTACCTCTGCTCTGGCATCGACGGCGGCATCATAGGCGGAATGTGCCACCCTCCGCCGAGTTCATACGCGCAGTCGGCATGCACACCCCCGAAGGCTTCGCTGCCCGACTTGCGCTCACCCGTGATACGTCCTGCGAGCCAGAAGACCCACGCTCGCCGTTGACACCAGAGTTGTACACCGACCGGATCTTCAAGAAGATGAAGGAGATGGACGAAGAAGATGACAGGGCGTCTGTGAATGGATCTGTGGCAGAGACGTCGCTGAGCACTCTTGTACCCTACAGCCATTCCATCCGCGAAGCCGTATGGCCCCGGTAGGTAGGCATCCCGACCAGATTTTGAGTTTCCTCTCTTGGACACAGTGACTGGAGGTCGATACTCGCAACCTGTACCTAGAACAGACACTCGTTTTTGGATCGCCAACTTGTCCTGTAATTCCATCGACTTATCGCGGCCGCTTCGCAATAATTTCAGCTCCATAATTCGAAGGGCCTGTAGTAAGCTGCTCCGCGGCCCTAGCACTACTGTTGTCGCGAAGTCAACTGCGTCCGGGGTATAGCTGCCTGAAGCTCACTGACATATGCCAGGATCCATCCAGCCCTCCCAGACCGACTGCCCATCATATTTCACGATGTGTATGGTGAATTTAAAGGAGTGAACGCCGACGGGCGCTGACTTGGAACGTGAAGGAATCAACTCCCTGGCCGACTCCTACTTAGTTTCCATGTTACGCCCCATTCGAATATTCGCAGTAGGCTGAGGGCAGGACACTACAATCCTATCGTATCAGCTTTATTTATTCCTCTTGACTACCGCCTGGCTTGAAGCTTCCTACTTGTAAGTGCTTTGTATTGGGCCAACGGCATTCATCGACGACGGTAAACCTGGTGGCTCACCGGTGCAGTACTGAGTACTACTGACCTACTCAGTGACACCACTCTCGATCGCCTAAAAATGCCTGAGGCCGGCGGCGTTTAGCGTGATGATCGCCCTTGCTAACGGTGTTGAGATACTCACTGCCAATGTTCAGACTTTTCTTCTTCTGCAGCAGGCAGTGGGCCTGCATCCGAGTCCCTTCTAATCTGAGCTGTTACTGTATACCATGCGTCCGACATTTTTTATTCGTGCATCGCAGTGAAAGCTCCGAGATGAACATACTTAACTACTGCTTACATGTGGACCTCCTCTTCGGATCTACGAGAGGCAGTCATACGAATACAGCATCTACAGCCTGAGGGGGAAGCTGAAGCTTGAAGCTTGCAGACGGATCCTAAAGCTGAAGGCCGAAGAAGCACTGGCATGGGCTCTCTGGCCTTGGCCCTGTCAGACAAGGATACCTGAGGCGCGAGGGTCGAATGACTTGTCTGACTGGGGAGACTACTTGGCCCGTTCTATTGCAGGGTGCCATAACAACTGAAGTAGCGCCGGCGTACCTCTAGTAACGGTCACTTGTCAGCACTTACGGTACAAATCAGACAGTCACAACATGAGAGGTGGGGTCGAGTATATGTTTGAGCTTGCTGAGATTGGTCGCGGATTCCTGGCAGCACAATCATAGGTGTGTGGTATATAGCTCTGACCGGGCGTCAAAGATGTACGTTGAAAGGAGGAATCAGAGGAGGAGGAGCGATCCATTTAGTCACCAGTCACGTTGTACGGACCTGTGACAGCGTTCACTATTTACATCACAGTCCCCATTGATGATGATGATCTCTGCATTTATCAACCGCAACAAGCAAACAAATCGTGCTAAGACGCGGCGAGCGCCGGTCTGTACAATAGTGGGCGTTTAAACGCGCCACCTAGGCCGACGCCCTCTTCGGGGGTGGTGGTGATGTTCTGAGGTGTATGTAGTAATGGTTGGGCATCGGTAACATCACAGTCCCCAGACTCAACGGCCCCCACTAACTATGTACGGTAAAGCATAATACCACTCCCACTATCGCACAGTTACAATACCATTCCTAGCAGTCAACACCCTGGTGAAACGTTGACAGATGGGCCTCGGCGCTCTCTGAGCGCACGAGTGGCTCTGGTCGGCTTCTATCACCCAGACCATTCATTTGACCATTTATAGACCAGTCTAATGGCAGTGACGACGATGTACCACCTTCCAACGCCTGTCCATGCTTGCCTCAGACAAGGAGCTGGGGTGAGCGATCCTTATTTCTTCACTCCGTCTGTGTTATAAATCGTGCTCAATGCTAATAGCTTTAGCTCTCTGCGGCAATTGATTCGTCCCTCGACCCTCCATCTGGAGGTTTTTGACCAGTCCTAGCACGGCAGAAGCTACAACTGGCTCTCGGCCAACAGAACGGATGTCACATCTCATCGAACCAGCAACATGATTGCGATGGTGATTCCGCCATCTGTCCTCAATTGCACTGCCCTTGAACCTTTTCGAACCTTTTCATACCCAATACTTCAAAGCGAGCTGTAGCCAGTCCTGAGAACCTTACGCTTCAACCGTCGAATACGCCTCTGTACCCCACGGACGTTATGGGGAGCCCGCAAGGAGGTGAAACCTCAGTGCGTAGCAGCTTCACATACTAATAAAATAAGGCTCAATGTCTCATCGATTCGTAGAGATTCACAGCGACCATCGACGTCCAAGGTACTCTTTATGGCTTCGTCTTACCCTGCACCGTACCTTCCTCGGGCACATACACGGGTACCACATTCACCACTATACCTGCGAGTTCATTGATAAGCTCCTACATACTGTACGCCAAACATGACCAGACGGCCTTGTGCGACTGTAGTGCTCTATCCCCTTCCACCACGCCGGCGTCCATGGCATCGACAGCTGATGAGCAATCAAGCACCCCCTACTCGACCACATCCTCGATTAGTACGGCTGCCTCCTCCTCTGGTACTGTTCTCTGCACCACGCAGTCTTCGCCGCTATCCACATCTACAGCTAGTGCCGACTCCAAGACATCCACCGTCTCATCCAGTAATCCCGCCATGACCAGTTCTCAAGGATCGGCGACAGGTTCAGCGATCGGTACCAGCCGAAGTGAACCTCTGTCAACGAATTCAGGAAGTCGTTCTTCCAACGGATCGTCTCAGCATGTTACGCGAACCGCCACTGGAATAACATCGTCTATGAGCGCTGCTGAGGAGTCGCATCCTCGCCGCGCAAATGCAGCCTCTATTGCAGGAGGAGTTGTGGGCGGGCTATTATGTCTCCTCCTGTTCCTCGGCGCTCTCTGGTTCCGAGGGAGGCAGCGCAGATGCAAAGTTGCCCCCTCCGCCGAGTTCATGGGCAAAGGAGGTATTTGCACTCCTCCAGAGGCATTCGCTCCGCGGCACACGTTCCTCCATGACACTTCCCTTGAGCCCGGGGACCCGCCCCCTCCGTTCACACCGGGGTTATACACCGACCAGATCTTCGAGAAGATGCAGGAGACAGGCGATCGCAAAGCGCCGCTCGAGGATGATGAAGACGGGGAGGGGTCTGTGGATGGATCCGTGCCTGATACGCCAGAGAGTACGCTCGTGCATTCTGACCATATTGGTGAAGCCATGTGAACTCGGGAACGGCTTTGTTGTATATCATGATTCAGGATGAATGCAGCTTGGATACTGATGCCAGACACGGCTCGGCACCTAGATATAATGCATATTTCTACCTTAGGATCCCCAAGCCTGCTGTGCTAGTTTGTCACCTCCTTTCAGGTGTACCTTGTCGACCATCTGACTCTTTTCGTTCACATCAGGCCGACGCTGCCTTCTGTATTCTGAGCATCTATCTGTCAAGGCGTGTCACGAACAGATGATTCGTGGTCTCGAAATACAGCTCCGGATGAAGGGGCCCAGCTAGCTTAAAAGCACAAGAACCTACTATCGTGGCACTCTCGCTGCTCCGCGTGCGTTGTTCAGCAAGTCTGTCCCTACTGCCAAGATGAATGCGCCTAGCTATGAGGCACCACAGGTCGTATGTGCTAATTCTGCGAATGACCCCGCAGAGTTTGCTTAACCTACATGAGTTCCTCGTAGTCATGGCCACCGTGCGCCTCAAATCAGTGTACCGGTTTCGCGAGTCTGGCGCAGAGCTGGTATCCCAGCGCAGGTACGTAGCATCATTCGTACACTCGGAAGATGGCCATTTGACCTCCGTTTCCAGTGTGGCCGCTCCCGTCTCTCCCCAGTGCTTTCACACCCCCTTTCGCTGGTAGCATGAATTCCCCAATTACGACTACCCCGTCCCCGGAGGCTTCAGCTTCATACACCCTGAATGTACCACCTAGCCCCACGACAGCGATCAGCAGTACATCCACATTCAGCGTGACGACTGCCACGCCCACTCAGGGGCCGAACATATCTAGTGAAGACAGCACATCTATGTATCCTTCCTTGGACGCCAAGTCCTCCAGCGCATCCAGCGCATCCAGCGCACTCAGCGCATTCAATGCATCCAGTGCATCTATGACGGCATCGCCAGGGATTACAAGCAAGCACAGTCATGCTGCCGCCATCGCCGGTAGCATCATTGGTATTCTGGTACTCCTGCTTATTGCCTTGGGTGTCTGGTTCGCCAGGAGACGACGACGACGAGAGATGGCCCCATCCAGCTGGTTCATTGCCACAGGCATTCTTCCCAAGCCTGGGCTCGCACCTATCCAGGTCCGGGGTGTCCCGATCGAACCGGAGGGACCACCCCCAGCGTACGAGCAGATCATTGAGCAAAGGTAGCAGTACCCGAACGCGGGATATATCAAGAGATCGGAGCGCAGGTGATCAGTAGTATGAAAGCATGGATAGTAATAGGGCGGGCAGAGCCCGTTTGACTCATCGTCTTACCATGGACGACCGCGATATTTCTGGCATTGTAGTAGACCTTATTGCAGGAATACCGCCTTCGCATTTCCAATGATGTATGGCAACGACGTCTAGTCCGACTGGCAGAAGCTTGGTAACCCCGGAGTCATCTGGGGCACTGATTTGCGCCGCCACGAGGAGAAATAGGAATCAGGAGCTGCTCGTCCACCAATATAGATGCAAAGACACTCAGGCACTCGATCCTGCGAAGAGTGATGACGAACTGCCGAGTCATGTCTGCAACCTCTGGCGTATCTCAGTACCGCAGCAGGACGTCAATGCCACTTATAATCCGCAACTTCAATACAGTACAGTATTTAGAAACCAACGGGTTTGATACGGGTGGACTCTGCCACTACACGATGTACGATAATTAATAGCCGCCGAACTGTTCAATAGATGAATGGCGACACTGGACACTTGCCGCGTATGATACATCAATCACTCAGGATGGCCTGGACAACGTTGCCCACTCGCAACTGCCGAAGGTCCGTATACGTCTACAACGGCGATTCAGCATACTTGTGCTCAGGACGGACGATGGGGCCACCCACCTGGCCACACCCAACGAAGATGATCGGCTGACCAGTGACATAAGTCATCGACAGCGCGGCGCCCACCTGCAGGTACACAACAAAAAAGATACATCAGCCTCATCCCGTCCAATGCACATCATCAACAAGTAGGGCGAGGGCATCTATCTCTCGAGATGGACTCGGACGAACCTTATCGTCGACGGTGTCCCACTTGGTGACGAGCATACCATCGATGCCTCGTTCCTTGCCCCCAGAGGCTGCCGAGAAGTCCCGTAGGGCACGGTCGAACTTTGTCAGCTGGTCAACGGCCTCATTCCCCACCAGGGCCTCGCCAACGAAGATGATCTTGTCCGGATTGTTCACGGCGACCAGCTGGTAATAGGTTTAGACGGAAGCACAATTCCTTGCGTGAGTCAACTCACCTTGGCTAGTGCGCGCATGAGAGGCTACCGTATCGAACGCGTGAGAAAGTGTCTAGTGCGATGCCCAAAATGTGCATTACCTCGTTATCTTGCATCCGGCCGGCCGTGTCAATGAGCACGACATCAAAGTCATTATCCCTCGCTGCGTGAATACGCGTCAATGCCCGAGGCAGGTAGCATGGAAAGAAGTAGCTTGCCATATGCGATGGCCTCCTTCGCGATGCCAGCGGCATCTTTGCCGTACCCTCGCTCGTAGAGTTCTACCCGGCCCTTGCTGTTGGTAGCTCCGTTGACTCCCAACATGCTAAGGTTCCGAACGTGCACTCTGAGCTGCTCGACGGCGCCGCTCCTATTGAGACCTTGTTTAGAAATTACGCTACAACCGCTGTATTGGAGCCCACGCACCGGAAGGTATCGCAGGCAGCAATAAGCACCCTCAGGCCATTCTGGATCAACCAGAAGCAGACCTTCGACAGGTTTGTGCTCTTCCCGACGCCATTGACGCCGACGAACGTGATGCTATAAGGGAGCCGCTGCTGCGTCGACGGTAGAGGCGAAGACAACTTCGTGCGAATGGATAACAGGAGGTCCGTCGACGTCTTCGGAGTCAGGATCCTAGTGAGCGAGTTCGAGAGCGCCTGTCGAACCGCCGCATTCGTCGCTACCACACAGTTCAGTCTCAAGCGAGTGCAATGTCACGGGAGAATGCTCACTCTGGAACCCGCCGACTTTCTTGCCAACGAGGCCCTCACCGACGCCCTCGCATACCTTCTCAGCAATGTCCTTCGCTACATTCTTTTTCATCAGATGCTGCTTCATCGCCTCGAGGACCGGCTTCAAATCCTCTTCCGTGAGGACTTTCGACCCGGTCAGCCGCGCAAAGATCGAGCCTAGCGCCCCAAGCGAGCCAGATGCTGCGGGTGCCTTCGCGCGTGGCGCGCCATCCTGAATCACCCTAGAGATGACATCATCCGCCGCGCTGGTCTTACTGAATTCCCAGTCCTTGACCTCATAAAGGCCGTCCTGAGTACGTGTGCCCAAGGAACCTTTGTCGACGAGCGCAGAGAGGTTCAATGAACCTGCATCACTTGCGTCAACCTTTTCATAACTGAAGTCCAGTGAGGCCATCTCGGACTGTGAGGGAGCTTCATCGCCCCATTTGCGTTGTGCCTTCCCTTTGGACTTGCGTTTGGGGGGCGTGTCGGAGCTGAGAAACTAGTGAACACGTTTGCGACGCAAAGGGAATGGATTACTGACTCGGAACCGGGATGACTGTCTCTCCCACTTCCGACGTCGGCACGACCACTGCCGCGCTTGCCCATTCGCCCGCCCCTACCCCGGAGGCGATTCTTGAGAGCCTGAACATTGCGTGTTATCTGCTGCTCATCGACGGATGCTTCACTAGAATGTAAGGGAGCTGTGAAGATAGGTACGTGAGCACGGGAGAAGTCATAGAACGATTGGGTAGTACTGACTCGTGCTGGGATCGTCGGATGGCGGACTAGGATCGATGGTGGGACGAGGGATATGGCCAACACGCGCCCTCCGGTCCTGGTGCCGGTCAGCAGGGATAACAAAGTGCGTCGGGGTTGGAAACTAACCTGGGCTGCCTTGTCTTCTAGGCCTCTGAGAAGCTTGTCAAAGATGTCGTCCCAGCTGTCGAATGCGTTGGTAAAGTTCCACGTCGTCGCAGTCTGACCTGCGCTGGAAGAGAGTTTCCCGGAGCTTGCAGCATGCAGAGAAGCGACGAAGGTGGCGAGAAACGGCTCGAAAAGCTTGACGAAGAGTGTCTTGAGTGCAGCGAGGAGCTCATCGACGTAGGTGAGCTGCAGAATCCGCTGGTAGGCTACCTACATTCAGCGGTTCAGCGGACCGGGCTCGGACGATAAGCATCGAGAACGGCGCACGACAAAAATAAGTTCAAGATCGTTGACGAAGGTCCACTTGACTGAATAGCCGTCTTTCTCGTATTTGTCCTCTGCGGTCCTGCCCTCGATGAGAGCCTCCCGGATTAGGGAGTTGACGGGTGACGCGGAGGAGGCGGCGGGGGTGAAGGAGCGGGACCAGAGGACGAGGCCGCCTGGAGAACATTCTCGTCAGAAGTCAGGGCCGCGGCGGGAGGACGCACCCTTGTGCGAGATGGAACAGAGGTCGAGCATGGAGGGCAGAACACGGTGGACAAGCCGCCTCTGCAGACGCGCACGCCAGTCTCCGCGCTGACGGCGACTCCGTCACGTGGCTCCGGCGGACGCGTCCTGCTTATCTGGGACGCGTCTGACTCTGCTCCTCCCGAGTGGTCCTGCCAGTGCTCGCGTGCTCTGGCATGCAATAAGGGCCGGACCCCCCGACCCTGCATATACATAAGTTTAGCCCCTCTCGGCTTCGCGGTTATCCCCCATTCCCTTCCCCCTTCTCATCCCCAGTTCATCCGAGTCATGGCTACTGCACCGGCGCGCAAGGGCACGCAGGGCCACCGTCTCCAGGTGAAAACCAACTCTTTTCTTATCACCCTTCAGAGCTCGCCCGGCGCATACATACACTACGACGGTGTGTATCTGTATCCTTGATCGTGACACCCCCTCACATATGTCTCACCCGGCCCAGTGGGCAAGTATCATTTTATTCACATCTTTACCAAAATCTGTACCAATGATCTGTAGACTTTAACCCTACAATTGATAAGTCGCGGAGAGCCTTTGAAATAATCGACCAGCTTCAGATCAGTGAACCGCGTATCTTCAACCCGCGCGCCGTGTTTGATGGCCGCAGGAACCTGTTCGCCAAAAGCGACACACTCAACGGAGAGGTCAGGTTTTCTAGACTCGAGGAATCTGCGATTGAGCTAACACGTTCATCCAGTATGAAGTTCACATGTCTAACAGGCCAGGAAAGGGTATATTCAAGGTGAAGCTCATGAGAGTCTCCAGTATTGAACCAGCGTAAGCACCCTGGTGTGCCTGCTCAGTCTGCACTGTGTCACTAAGCCATGCACAAAGCAACATACAACGCCTGATGGCATCCGGTGGCGCTCAGCAAGGTGAGAACACTATGGCTCTGAACCTACTGCAGATCGTCGTCCGCCAGGCAACAAATATGTGAGGCAAGTCTGCATAGATGGGGCTCTGCTGACCATAGACCTTGTCATTAGGCGACACGGTTTCGCGCCAGATGCCCGCGCGTTCTTCGTGCAGAATGGGTCTAGAGACATGCCAATGGGCCTGCAGGCCTGGCATGGATACTTCCAGTGCGGGATTCGACTATTCTTTGTCTCAGGTCCTTGACGGGTAACCTCTAGGAGTGTTCGGCCTGTGCTGGGCAAGCTTCTAATCAACGTCGATGTCGTAAATTCGTTGGTGTATGTCATTTATGTAACTCTGCCTGATTGTACCCTCATACATTGCTCACAGATATCGGCCGGGAGATCTGACGGCGTTGGCTATGGCGTTTCTCAATAGAAACAACATCCGACAACTGGATCAGATATCTCCGCAGGACTTCCGTCGCCTCAAGAGCCATCTCAAGGGCGTCAACGTTACCGTCGTGACTTCACGGACAGGGCGGGGGCGCCCCATCAAGGACCTCGTTCTCAACGCTGGCGGATATGAATTCGAGAAAGATGGTGCTGTCACTACAGTCAGGGTATGGAATGTTCCGATCACTACTAAGAGCATAGTAGTGACAATGTCACGTAGGCGCACTACCAGCAGGCCCACAACAGACCACTTCAGCACCCACGCATTTTCGGAGTACGCATCGGGAGAGACGCCGTCATCCCGGCTGAGCTTTGTCGGGTCTTACCTGGGCAGCTGTATCGCAAGAAGATCCCGCCTGAAATGGGTGCAGACTTCTTGAAGTTCGCCACGCAGAAGCCGGATGCGCGCCTCAAGGCCATAGAAGACGCCGTATCGGGCAAGGTAAGTTAACATCGTGATATTGGTCGTTGCCATCTGTGCCCTGACTTCGCTCCTCTCAATAGGACCAGCTCTTCGACTATCAGACGTCAGACTTCGTACGAGATGCAAGAATGCTCGTCAATGCTAACGCTCTCGCCGTGTCCGGCCGAGTTCTCCCCGTGCCCCGCATTCAGTACGGAGACTCGAAGTTCGAGGTAGGCATATATGTCTGAAGGTTTGCGGCGATGAGCGGTTGACGTGTCCGTCTGCAGCAAATCAGGGACAAGCGTGGTGCATGGAATATCCTCAACAAGAAGTTCTTGGAACCGGGAGTCATCCCGACGTGGGCAATTATCGTCTTTGACGATAATGCGCCTGTAGATGCGGTGAACAGTCTCGCCGCCATGCTCCGACGTAACCTAGAGGCACTAGGTCAGTCTCATCTCAGTCTTTCTTGAACCTACCTGAAGGACTTGACCTTCGAATTAGGCGTCCGTAAGTTCCCATTCCTTATTCGTCCCACTCGTGCACGCTGACGTCATTACAGGCATTAGGGACGACCCGCCTCGTGAAAAACACAATCCGTATCAGGCCGCGCAGGTGAGTGCCCACTGACCTGTCATGTCCGCTGACCTGGCTGGGGACGCTTGCAGGCCCTCGACACTATCGCGCAGAGGGCGACCATCGCCGGAGACCGCGGCCAGCAGATCAGCCCTGCCATCATCATCGTGCTACTCCCCGCCAATGCACCGGAACTGCGGCGAGCGGTCAAACACTGGGGCGATGTCACGCGGGGGATCCCAACGCAGTGTCTTGTGCGTGGCATGGCCCCAGGTTTGATCGGGTAGAGAGTTGGCTCATTTGTTACGCTTCCAGCGCTCGGGAAAGTGGCAGAAGCTGAATGACCAGTACATAAACAACATCGCTCTCAAGTGAGGACACCAATCTGTGTCGTGTGCGGCGGTACCCTAACGGCATTCGCAGGATCAACGCGAAGTTGGGTGGTATCAATTCGAAGATAGATGGAGGGTTGATTCCCCAGGGTTGTATGGTCGTAGGTAAGACCGCGCCTTTCGGGATATGCAATTATTTAATTCCCTCCTGTAGGCATGGATGTCGGTCACCCCGGTCCCGGTGTAGTCACCCGGCCCTCGGTGACGAGTCTCGTCGCCTCCGTTAACTGGGACTGTACTCAATATGTTGCCTTCAGTGGGGTCCAGCAGCCCCGCGTGGAGATGATCAACAATCTCGAGGACATGCTTACCGTGCGTGAATTCGCTCGAATAGTGACCTGAAGTCGGGATGGCGCTCACGTTTACTGCAGAGAGCAATGACCCAGTTCGCCCTCCGTTGGAAGGGGAATTATCCTGGAAGCATCGTGTTCTTCCGAGACGGCGTCTCCGAGGGCGAATTCGAGAAGGTGTCACAGAATGAGGTCTTGAATATTAAGCGTACGTGTTCATTCCCAGCGGGTGACTTGTTTCTCACCGCGGCTGCATCTAGAAATACTTCGCGACATGGATCAGATCAACCAGAATGGCCAACCTATTCTCGGGCAGAAGGCGTACAAGTCCGGCGCACTACCGAAGATAACGTTCATCGTCGTCGGGAAAAGGTTCGATCGATTCATAGGAAGTGCAGCCTCTCGCTGAATGCATTCTGCAGGCATCACGTCCGATTCTTCCCGCGTAGCAAGTGCGTGTTGAGACACGTCCCTGTATTTACATTCGGCCTGACTTTGTGTTACAGACAAGAAGCCGATGGTTCGGGTAACTGCCCGCCAGGTTTCATCATCGACGACGAAATTACGAACGCGAAGTACCCTGACTACTATCTGCAGTCGCACAGCGGTATTCAAGGCAGTAAGTATCAGGTAGCTTGATCGGACAAACCACTCAACTATCTATAGCGAGTCGGCCCAGCCACTATATTGTACTACACAATGAGCTGAACCTTTCACCTGACGAGTGAGCGCATAGGTCTCGCTGTTGTGCAGCCGGAATCATGACGCATGCAGCTATCAACGGCTCTCCTTCAACCTGTGCCACGTGTACGCGAGTGCGACACGCTCGGTGTCCATCCCCGCCCCGGTGTACTGTAGGTATTCCTTTACGGATCTTGTGCATTTGCACACACTGACCGCCCTTACTCCGCAACAGACGCGGACGTACGCTCCGAGTTTGCTTGCTCGCATGACCGTACTGATAAATGTGTTGAATACGCCGATCGTCCCGCCCTTAGCGAGTCTGCGCTCGTGCCGAGAATCACTTCCCAGAAGAAATGCACTTCGAGGAGTCGGACACGGCGAGCACTACGAGCGGTCGTGCAGAATTCGACCTGGCACGCTGGGCAGACAGCTTCAAGCTCGCGAGGACGAACATGACCCGGCAAATGTACTTCCTCTAGGGCGGCATGCGCTGGGCTCAACTTAGCTTAGGAGTGTCGATCGCTGCAGACGTGTGGTCTCGTGTGTATGAAGTCTTCTAGCTTTTCTTTCGACTCAAGAAGTGTACGATACGCGTTGTGCTCGGCGAACTTGAGGCTCTCCATACGGTACCTTTTCGGGCCCTGGTCTCCTTACCCCACATATGCATTTTCAGGATCGTCTCCGAGGTTTCCGATGACTACCATTGTACCACCATACTCTCGTTGTCATTGACCGGAATCTGTATGGAAACAGCACGTGATTGAGGAAGACATCGCCAGACAGTACTATTAGTGCGACCGTGACATGCCCGATGTCTAGACAGATATACTATCCTTACGTGAACGCCATACTGTTCGCCCTGTCCCAGCCGTGGTCTAACGAGTCTGCGCTCACATCGAGAACTACCTCCCGCCCCGCAAGGCGTCCGACATGGCGAGCACAGCAGTTCCCACCACGTAGATCTCGATCTTGCGCATTGAGCAGGTAGCTTCAGGTTCACGAAGACGAACATGCCAACCGGGAGGATGTACTTCCTCTAGGGCTGTATGCGTTGCCAGTAAGCTCAACTCAGCTCTTGTCTCTAGTACCCATCCTCGCAAGGACGGTCGCACCCAACCTACTAGTAAGCGTTGCGGTGGTTGGGTGCGACCGTCCTTGTACGGATGGATACGAGACTCCAACTCAGCTCATGGATGTCAATCGATAACGTGTGGCCGAATACTGCGGCGCGTTCGGTTATGCTAGAGTTGTTCTTTCGACTCAAATCCTGTCAATGGGGGTGTACGATGCACGTTACGACTTTCATACTCTCCGAATTGGCAGTGTTCCCTTGGCCATTCTAAGTCTCCCCAAGAAGACGCCGTCAGTGCGCTCAAGGTCGGCACCCTCGTGTCGAGCCGGGATACCCTTGTTCAATATGACCCCTTGGCGAACTTGAAGCTCCGACGAAGGTCTCCTGTAACTGTCAATTCAACAGCTCCTGCTGCCTGCTCAGGCTGTAGCCTTTCACATGATACCTTGTCTCCCCGCATTCCCCTCACTCGACATACGCCCTCTCAGAATTGTCGTTGATCGTCTCGGAGTCTCTGGCGACCATCGCCGTACGATAGGCACTGTCGTCGTCATAATTCATACTCTGTGTAATTACCGCGATCAAGAAGGACAAATCAAGAATGAAAGAATGCAGCGTAATTCTCTGTCAAGTCATGCAGCAGGTGCGTAACCACGGACATCCCGGCCTTAAGCTGATGGACGGAGCCTCTCCAAGACGTGCACCGTGCGAGCACCGATTGCGAAAGGTTCAACTTGAAGGTCTGGCGTCTGATGCTTCATGAGCTAACTGGTCGCTGCGTCGTTGTTAGGATACGGTCTCAACTTGTCACCAGTGCGCGAGCACCCCCGGCCGCGTTGGACACGCAAGGTTCAAGCAAGACAAACGTGTAGGTATGATGTGTTCGCACCTTCGAAAGATACCGGTCAGTTTGGAACTCACATAACGCGATATGGTGTAGGAGGAACAGATGTTGTCAGTGAGACGTACACGTACGGACTGCTTGACAGTGATGATGATGCTCCTTGGTCTCTTGTGGTTACCGTGACTATCCCCATAGTTCTGAGAAGCTCAATTACTTAAACAGCGCATGTTAATGTTCAGCTATGACCGCCAGTCAAAGAGTTCGTCATGCTTCAAGCCTCTCCGGTTCGCCAACTATCGCACTGAAAGTCTTTTGTGTTTATGTTCTCTACAGCTGCCTCATGGCTCCGCTCCGGTCACGACACGCGGGGCGACTTTCCTGGTCAGAAGTTCCAGAAAATCGTGATAGGAGCAAATGCGTCACTTGTAAGTTTCTCTATTCCCTCGTCTTGGCTGTCCTCAGCTGCGGATAAATGCGTTGCTTAACTGACACCCATCTCACTTCACCCTTGGAAGGCCCGGGATCATGCAATCATGACACTTGATTCATATCTATGGGGACGCGCACTCCCTTACTGGTCATCACACAGCCTTTCCGGACGAATTTCAGGACGGCCCACCGCCGCCCTCATCTCGACGGGGAAGGCTATGATTGTTAGGTAGTATGCTCACTGCGGTCGAGTGCCATGGAGCTAGTCGTGAATTCTACGGCCAACGCAAGTGCGGCGAAAGACGTAGGTTTGATGCTTTCATTGATAAACCGCGATGTGATACTGACTAGGCAATGTCGGAATCGTCAGTTTCGCATATATCAGTAAATGCGTGTATTTCCAACATGCCGTTATCGGTGAGGATATCTCATTGCGCCGATTTAAAACAGCTCATTCGGTTTTGATCCCTCAAAGTGCTAAGTGCTCTGGCCGAATGTCTTTCGTGGTACTCATTCGGCTCATACTCTTTCTCCTGCTCGTCGCGCCGCAACCTGCACCTGCCGCAGTAACCAATAGAACGATTGACGATGAATTTGGCGATTCGATCACTGGACGCCCACCCTATTACGGCAGTTCCGGATGGAACTACGGGCCATCCTGCCCAGGTTGCAAAGCTCAACCAGCTCCAGAAGATGTATTCATGGGATCCTGGCATGATACGACTTCGACCACGCCCTCGGACGGTCCGGCTCACACGGTGAGCATCACCTTCAACGGTGCGTGCAGTAGTTAATTCAGGATCAGCTGAACTGACTCACTTCTTTAACACGGTTGCTAGGGACGGCAGTCTGGGTCTACTGCATCGTGCCGAACAATATACCACATACTACCACTTTCGTCAATATTAGTATCAGCTTGGACGGCGAAGTAGTTGGAAGCTACGCCCACGAAGCAGACACCAAGTCCGAGGCATACATTTACAACGTCACCGTGTACAGCAACACACACCTCACAAACACACAGCATGTAGTGACATTGACCGCGATGCAAGACCCGGACGCATCCATGCTTCTCTTTGATTGGGCCGAGTATACGTATGTACCAGTCTAGTATGGTTGTCTCTAGCAGTACGCTGACCGATGTGTTCGAGCAGCCACGATGACGACGACGACGAAAAAATGACAACCCTGACTATAACAGCTACATCTACGATAGTACCATCGTCCCGGTCGACTGAGCACGAGATCGCCTCATCATCGAGTCCCCCTGCCTCAGCCAGCAGCAAGGCTGCTGTACCATCCGCGTCCGGAAAGGCCCAGGGTGGTAGCGACGGTCGGTGTACCCGTTATATGCCTTTTTCATACGGCTCATCAGGTCTTCAACAGCATCGCGATGGAAAGTGATCCTAGTCGGTTGCCTAGTCGGCGGTGGAGGTGCTTCTGCCATTGGCGTCCTGGCTGCTGCTCTCCTTTTTCGACGCCGCCGTCTTCGTCAATGTCACGGTGTCGGTGGCAGTATCGACTCGGAGCCTCTAGTCCGTATACCCAGAGTCGAGCCCTTCATGGAGCAGCCATCTGCCAACCAGCACGTCTCGTTACTACCTGCTCGTGTGCATGGTACAACGCATGAAAGGTTGCCTTCTACTAGCACTATGCTGCAGGAGAGTTTGTCCGACGAAAGCCAGCGCGGGACGCTCTCAGTGACCGCACCAGCCACCTTCGGCACGAGCAACCAGGAGGCCGCTCAGCCCGACGCACTTGAAATCGAAAGAGAGCAAGCGCGACTGGTCAGGCAGGTACGCAAGATCAGGGAACACATGGAGAATCTGCCGCATAGGTAGGCAGCAGAGGAAGCCTGCTGGTCGTCCAACGTGACGGTCAGCAACTTTCGTACTGAATATAAACAAGGCTGTCCATCCTCCGCTCTGATATTGTACCCGAAGCGTAGACGTTGTCACCATACACGCATTACATTAGCCCTGCGCGAAAAACTCAGAAAGACCGATCATATTTTTTGCACTCGTACCCACACCCAATTTAGTACATGTGCATCCATCCACACATAGCATTTGCGAGTCTCGGGTTCCTGTTTCGTCAGTGAACAATACAAGTCTCACCACGACATTTTGCTTCCGCGGCAGCACGTCATCGATAGGTGGAGACGCCGCGACGGACTACCACTCGGGCAGAACATCGGTGTCGGACCTTAGGAGCATATCATCAACTTGACGCCACACCGGTCCCCCGCTATTCCTCTCGCATCCCGCGGGCACCGACTCGTCGTTCCTATGCTTGTGAACGCAATCGTAATGGCCGCTGCAGTGGCACTGCAATCATGCCCTACGTGGATAGCACGGAACTTCGCATTCTTCTGTCGCCGCTGGTGCCACTTTGTCACCCGTCCATGATTAAGTGGACCGTTGGCGCTGCGGGCCTGAGAGGGATGAGACGCGCGGGCGCCAACCTCAATGGCCGGAAGATGAACTAGAAGTCTTTCTGGGCTCTGACAGCAGAGTATGATTAGACACCCACCGCCATCAAACCTCCGGACCACCCTCCGCGTTCCAGCGTCCACAATCTGCGCTCCTCTGCGAGACTTCCGATTCGTTTGCATTGCAACAACGGGATCAGTGTACGGCCGGACCGCGACGCTCAAACGCCGCGGCGCGTTGCAGTTGCCGTCAGGCCCTATTGCGTATTGGACGAGCAGTACATATTTGAGTCGTTCTGGAACACATCCCCGGGGGTTGGTTCCCAACACAGAAGTCAAAACTGACAGAACAGGTTCCACACTGCGCTTCTCCATCCGGGCTCCCGTTGAACGCAATCATCCGTCGGACTAATGCGCTTTCGGTGTCTTGTTCGAGCTCCACCTGGCCGGCTGAGCGTGCCAGAGTGTTCATATTAGACACCTGTGGTGGACGGTCCTGCGTCGGATGGATCAGATAGACTCCCGACTAGTGCAGCAGCTGTAACCCCGGACCTGGCGTGGCTGGCAGATGACATACCTACCGTTGGGCCTACGCCGGACTCGAGTAAGTAGATTCAGCTGGTCGGGCGGCGTGCGCACGCGTGGGGAGGGCCCGTGCGATTGTGCGATTGCGCAGGATCCGAGGGTTCACCGGACCCCCTCAGGATCACGTACAGCACTCAATTGCACGCCTCAGATGTGCACGTCTGAACGGTTGAACCACCCGTTGGCGAAAGTCATATCGGTGCACCGGATCCCATCGCCTGCTTCCTGCGCACGTACCGATTACGAATGACGAGCTCAGATGCTCGTGGTGCAGACGCACCGCGCTCTTTGCGTAAGTGCGCATCGTATCGTATCGATGCTCCTTGAGACGATGACTCTGACGATCAATCGCGCCACGGCACGGCGGCGGGATCAGACTCGCTGGACACGGATATCCACCTGGGACTGACTGCGGACTTACCTTCGAGTTTCGGCGATGTTCGTCAGGCCGCGCGGGCCAAGACTGATCGCAGGTCCCCAGGTTGGGAGCGCGCAGGCGCGTCTGCCGATTTCAACCTGCAACACGAATGGATATTGGAGCTGTCAGTATGTCAGACCGTACCTTGCGGCGGACACGGCCTGCGCTCGGTTGGTGGGTAGTGTGCGAGATGCAGCCCGAACTCGCCAGGCTTTCCATCTGATTGCCCGCCTGCCATCTGCCATATATGCGTGCAGTCAGCCGTCAAAGAACACACACGTCAAGCGAAGGTTGCACGGCCATGTTCGCGCTTGCAGTGATGAGTCAGTCTGGTGGAAAGAAAGACCAACGCGCACTCCATACGGCGTGGAGTGGGACCACAGCGTGGAAGATGCAGTGCTATATGAACTAGGGTAAGGATATAGGCTGCAGCGCGTGACACGCTTCTAGCAGATTTGTACAGTACTTGTATGTAACAATAGGAGCCCGCCGCACCCCGTGCAGCGAGGACGTGGATCGAGACAGAGGATTACTGTAATGGACGATGTTGGTGTCGCACGATATACAGGGTGAATATGTACAGCGGGCCCGACCCTATGTCCAGGTGGTTGCAGGTCCGTCCGCGTATCGGAAACGAACATGCCCGCGCGTCGACCGGGAAGTCACCGCGGGGGACGAGAACGACAACGCGATCGGGCGCGTGGGCGTCGGAACTTCGACGAGGGAACTTCGCTGAATGGGCTGGAGCGGGTCGTGTGCCGTATGAAGGCCCGGCGTCTCCCAGGGCGCAATTGCGAAGGATCGAAAGTACGCGGTCTGGCCAGCGCCGCCCGGCACTTGGTATCAAGAGGCGTTACGGGATGTGAGCGGACTAGAAGCAGCGAGGAAACCGTCAGCGCGGGGGTGGCAGGCAAAACGACGTTGCATGACTCACGTTAACGCCGACTTCACCTACGGAGCATCGGCGGCCTACCGGGGCCGTGCATGCCTTGTCGCGCCCTTGGGGAGCGAGTTGCGGCGGGCGTTCCGCATATGGAGAGGCACCGAGAGCGGCAGGCCCGTTGGCAGGAGTGGCAGGGACTCGCCGCCGCCGCCGATAGATCGCCGCTTAGCGGGCATCTGCTGGATGTTCCCTGCATCTTCCATGCGAGAGAAATCGTCGAAGCTGCGCTTGCGCTTCTGGGGACGATGGGTGTAAGGTGCGTGTGAGAGATCTTCATCGAGGTCCGGGAGGCCGTCGTACTGGAGGAAGAAAGGAGAGTGGTAGGGGAGTGGGACAGGGGCGACGAGGGGCGCGTTGCAGGTGACGTGCAGCGGCTCCGGTGCCGGCCCAGGAGAGGGCGTAGTGTCCCAGGAGAGGGTAGAAGACGACTCGGACGGCGCAGGGGAGACTGTACCCCGCGTCAGGCGCCGTACAGAACAGGACAATGAAAGCCACTCACAACCTGGTGCAGCCTCGGGTGCAATGTACTCCTTCTCGTAATCTTGAGTGTAGTTGTAGTGGTAAGGAAGGAGGAACTCTGGCGGGCCGAGATTCCAGCGAGAGAGGGAACTAAGGAGGTCTGCGCTCGCGGCGCCGCTGAAGAGGTAGGAGTCGGGCATGGGGTACCATGACTGATGCTGAGGGAGGGCAATGGGCTGGACCGGTGCGCTGACCTGCAGCTGGTGGTGTGCGGGGTACTGGCGACGCTGGGAGGGATACATGGTGGTGGTGAGGGAGAGGGCAGAGACGGGAAGGCTTGCCCAGCTTATATTGGGTTGCGGATAAAGACAGGCAGCGGGGGCCTGGCTGCGTAATTAGCGGTTGTGACGGGGACATGGCGGATTTGCAAAGATGCGACTCCACGCTCAGACGAGAACACTCGGCTCTTGTCCAGTGCCACATCGCCCGTCCTCCCCAGCTTTCACACTCCGCGGCGCGTCTTCAATTGCTCCCTCCCTCGCCCCTGCCTCCTCCCGACGCCCTCCTCCGCTCCTCGCCATGCCCGTCCCCCGCGCATTCGCGACAAGCCTGCGCGCATACACCACCGCCGCCGCACGCCCCCAGCTCGCGTACAGCGTCCCCAGGAACACGCGCGGCTCCATGCCCGTTTTCACTGACATCCGTAACGCCGGCACCCGCCACCTCACACTTATTCGCAACATCGAAGGAAACGCGAACGTGAGCGTCCTGTTTCACCGCATCACTCCCATGTCTTGTCTTCCTTGCTTTTTCCACATCCACTCACGCCGTCTGCACCGCTCCCCGCAGGCGCTCGCACAGGACCTCGCAAGCTCCCTCCATCCGCCAGGCTCGCCCGAGGCACAGCGCATGCGCGTCCAGGTCCTCCACTCGAGACATGTCGTCCTCTCTGGCGGGCTCTGGAAAAACCAGGTCGTCCGCTGGCTCGTCGACAGGGGCTTCTGACTTCTGACACTTTGTCGTGCCACACACAATATGAACCAACACTCTAACCTATCTCAATCTGATCGCGCTTCCGTGTCCATAACCGTGCCACCCTGTCTGCGGCCGAATGACCCTGTCCCCATCCGTCCCTTTGTCTGCCTTCCATCCTGATGCTGATCTATACTGGACGTGGCGCCCGACCCGCCCGAAGCGAAGCGAGACCGAATGCCAAACAACCGGCATCCATAGGACTACGCCTCTGCAGAAAAAAGATGGCCGACTGCGCCCGCTTAACCGTTCATGCCATTGCCACTGCGATCGCGCGCGAATTCGAAGACACGGCGTGTCCTGGGGTGCGCTCCTCGTGTGGTTCGTGTTAGACAGACAAGGGTCATGACTACCACCGTAGCTCTGTCGCTCCTAATAGCGCTTTGTACATACATACGCTGCCCCTCCGCGTTTGCGCTGTGCTCGCCTCATCTGATCCTCGCCGCCACCCATCTGGCCCGAGCCTCGCAGTGGCACCGGGCTTCTGCCGCGCACGTATGCAGCATTCTATTGTCCATTCCCATCGTCATCCCAGACACGCGGCGGTCGCCCTATCCCTGCCATCTGCATTGTATGCGTGGCTTCCGGTGGTGTGGTGGGCACCGGGCCTGCGCATATGAAATCTTCGCCAATCCGAGCCCTATCTCGCAGCGCGCACGGGTGCCATTGCCAGCCGTGCCCATGGCCGCTGGCTCAGCTGAGCCTCCCTGACTGCGAATGCTGGTCGGACCAGCGTCGCCGTCAGGGCAGCTTTCGGACTGGACATGCGGGCAACCCACCACGCCCAGTGTAGTCAAGTCTCTTTCTGCCTTGGAGCTCCTCCCGCCATAGCGCTAGCCGTATCTTATCCTGCCGGGATCCACGCCGCCGCGTTTTGGCCCAGGACGGATGGCGCGTTCCTGTGCTCCTAATGCCTAATATTAATGTTCTGCATATAGGTTCGTGCATCCCCAGGCGGCACGCGCCCCGATCACGCTGCGAATGAGCGTAATGTGCATTGCGAATGGACGCGGCGGCGCATTCGAACCTGATCGTGATCTGCCACTCGCCCGCGGTGCCTTTGTCACTCAATTCATTCTTCCGGACGCAGATACCCTGGGTTCCTGCAGCTGCGTGTTCCCCCACCTTCTCTACTTATAGCCGCTTCGCGTAAGCTCGTGCTATCTGCTCGACGTGTGCGGGTCCACGACGTCGGACGTGTAGGATCTGACCAGGAACCACCAACATCGCTGGGATATGCTGCGGCAGACTGGACCTGAGCTCGGGGGACGTGTGGATGTTACCCCGGAGATGTGATCGGAGGCTCGTGTTCGAAATTTGTTGGTGCCTTGGATTGGTTGTCCTCTTATTATACACGTTTCTTCATCCGTCCCAGGTGTTCTACACGGCCAGAGCAGTGCCCGAGGATGCAACCGTATATACATGTCTATGTCTGCATATGAACACGTCATCGCGTGATTTCGCAGAGACCAATTTGACGCAGCAGACCACTTACATTTGATTGCCTGCTAGGCGTTCAGGATGATGCAGTGGCGTCTCTGGCACCTGGCGCGGCCTGTCGCGCCCCACAGGGTACGTCTTGCGCTGGCTTCTGGAGCGCAACCGAGTCCACATCGAGCTCCAGACAGCTGCGATAGCGGCGCCGCCGAAATGACTGTATGATGTTACTCGCGCGCCGGAAGGCGCAACCGCTGACATACCGTAAGTAATGCGTTCTATCTATGCCTGATCTATCCCATCAGTGCTGGTGCAGATGGGGGACCTTGATCTATGCACTGGGCTGTGTGACGCATTCGATGACCGGCGCGCTTGCAGCCAGTTGGAGCTGATACGTATATCAGTGGATGTTCATTTGCGCGCCTGTGCGGTGTGTGTGGTTATAAGTAGCTGAAGTGTAGATTCCTAGAGAGATTCGTGTTTGTGAATGCCACGGTAATGCACCGAAAAACTTACTGCCCCCAACTAACCGGATCCCTTGCCTCTGACAGAGTCCCATTGCTATGTTGCATGATGATTAAATACTCGGTTGCATCACGGAGTTAGATTTCCTGTGCGCGATTGCGTTAGGACGCTTGGCTTGGTGCATCCGACACCTGTGCCATTATTCAGTAGCGGGACTGTCTCCACGGTCGCTCGGTCTAAGATGCATTTATCGCTGACGTCTCAGTTGATGCGGCGATGGCAAGTCCATCCCGTGTCGCAGCGTGCCACATACGTTCTGTGATGAGAGAAAGAATCGGTTCATGCGGAGCGGTATACGCTTCGAGATGCTTCTGACCCGGGGTAATCCGCTGCTTTGGCGATTCGTAGCGGTCGCGGTATTCCCGGGAGACCAATGCAACTCAGACAAAGTCAGCTGGGAGCTGACAACGGCAGACAGTGGCAGGGAGAAGGACGTACTGTATGTGTGTGATCGCTCTTACAGCACGAATGATGCAATATGTGCCGACACTCACTCGTCCGTGGTTGCTGCGTCCACCGCGCCGTCGAAACACATCTCTGATGCTCAAACCTCGGCGAAGGACAGGCGAAGGAGGTCGGGACGGCGAGCAGTGATGCGGCTGTTTCCGGAGTATTGATGAGGCTGTCGAGTTCGTATCAGTAAAAGTGTCACAGGGCGAGACGTACTCACATGCCCGGCGTGAGTGTCACCGACGTTCCGTAGTCCAAATCAACTTGAACGATAGGACCCAAATTGGCAGGTATCTAGGACTCGTGTCGACCTTTCATGTCGTAGCGACCACGGTACGCCCAGATGAGACGGGGCCTGCGAATCGCCATGGGTGAGTGCTCTGTCGCTGCCAGTGGGATGTTCGTTCAGTATGAACGTTCAGGCCGAATGCCGTCGTAGCGCGTTCGTGCCTTGCGCTCAATGACTGATGATAAACGCGTTTGGGGATTGATCGACGTACGATCACAGATGTGCGATCGTACATCAACTGAACGGGGGGGCGCGCAAATGTTCCAGAGCAACCTCAGGATTTCGCCCAGATTGCGGTGAGTCTCCATCGTCGAGGCTGAGCGCGTTGATTCATTCGATGTGGGGCCGCTATAAGGAGCTTCAGCACGGTGCTCCGCATAAATCTATCCGCACTACGTCAGATGTTGTTGTCGGCTGTAGGGAACAGATATAAGTATGAATGATGGGTTGATTGCGTCTGTACGGAAGGATGAGTTGGAAGATGGGCATGACAGATGCCCTGACTGCCCGATGTAAGGGCGTACCTTAGCATTACCTCAGCACGTCTCGTCTGCGGTGTCATTTGAGCAATCAATACCATGCCCTTATATGGCATGTCAACCATCAGTATGATGTGATCGCACACACCGTTCACAGTACATCTCTTGTCGCATGTACCGCAATACGAACCTGGATCACTTGGCAGGTTAAAGCGTAGTTTCGCTCGGGAAGTGTATGAAAGTACGTATCGCGACATTTTTTGCCTAGACACTGGTACAGGCCGTTAGGTAGTCGGGTGCGTGGGCAAAACCACATCGAGCTTGGACATCCGTCAAGGGCTCAAATCCATCGAGTACGTATACGCAGCCACGCGCTGACGTATTGTTTCCGTCTTGTTACCGTTGAGACAGATCGTGGAACACGAACTAACCAACGCGATAAGGGTTAGAAGGCCACCACATACCGAAGATACGCGGCCTGACATCGCCATCGAACTGTTTATCGCTGGGTCTTTCGTAAGTTCGTGATACATGCGTTAACATCAAGTATCCCTTTCCTACCTACCAAGTGGCTTGCTTGTAACGGAGATGAAAACGGCGGACCACAACGCCCTGAGCCTGTACCCTGAAGACCCGTAGACGTCTGCATACAGAGAGCGACCTCGGGTCATTGTAGGTGAACCGGATCTTGCGCGAGCGAAGTCCAGGCTCGGGCTGGTGGCCTGCACGTCGTGTTTGGGCCACTGGCGAAGGATCCGCGTCTGCTGCGCGTGCATTCTAAGGTACTATTCGGTACTTCCGGATACATTTTGGAGGGCTGGTGACGGCCGATGACAACGACAATGAGCGTTAGTAGATACGAGCGATGTTCGACGCACACACGCTCCGGAAATACGCCGTGCACGGTGGTGATGGCATGGCAAGAGAGATACGTCTTTCGGGCGTGCCAAAGACAGCAGACTATGGCGTGACAGATGTAGCAAACTCTCACCTTTGACCGTCGCTACATTCATCTAGCACTGGTACCCATCGTACCCAGGGATCCGTGCAGCTAGCAACTGGGAATGAAGCAATCGCTAGCTCAGTTCCGCCGACTTCGATGACGCGTTTATCCACTTCGCGCGGTTCGCACTGAACCCGGTGACTCTGAGCATGTCGGGCAATCCCTTTTGAAGACAGTGCCACCTCTGGAGTATGGCGGATAACTTATGACATACTTACCAGCGGTAAGCCTGGCTAACGCCGGTCGCTCTATGGCTTGTCTTTTAATATATCCGCACTAATTGCGCTGCGCCGTCGTTCGAGCCACATGGTTTGTTCACATAGCCTTTTCGCGTGAAATCAGATTAAATACCGTTATTGAAGCAGAAATCGGTCATGACAGCGAATGCGTGAGGAAGAGTGGGTGGAGGCGTTCGCGTGGCCCGGGTGCGGCGGGAGGATGGGCGCATCCTCCGGCGGGACGGAGGGGATCTTGATCCGATGATCTGCAGGCCGATCGCAGAGTCAAAATGACGGAAAGGAGCGCCCACCCGGGACGGCGTCGACACCGAGTCGCTGCACTCTTCTTCTTCACTCGACTCAGTCTAATTCCTTCATTACCTCGCCCAACGCCCGCTGATCCTGCATACAGCAAACAGCCATGTCGACGCCTGTCTCGTCCGGTCGCTCCGCCTCGCCTGTGCCCCAGGGCGCGGGTAACCACACCGGTACGCCTCTCCTTGCGCCGACGCGATCATCGACCGGCAAGGATGGTGCGAGCAGCAACCTCGGAACCTTTGGGGTGAGTACGTTTGCAGACAGCATAGTCGTATGTGGGTCTGACTTCGGAACTCGCTGCACTCGCAGGTCAAGTCCGGGCTTGCCCAGATGCTCAAGGTATGTTGCCGACTGCTTCTCGCCTTCTTTTGTGAGATCAACGCCGAGATTAGGGTGGTGTCATCATGGATGTTGTGAACGCAGAACAGGCCCGTCATGTTCTCTCTCCTCCACCAGGAAGTCGTCTTACCCCACATTAGGCTCGCATAGCGGAGGAAGCAGGCGCATGTGCCGTAATGGCTCTGGAACGTGTGCCCGCTGACATTCGTGCGACAGGTGGTGTGGCCCGAATGGTGAGTCGATGCATGCATGGGCGGACCTTCTCGTCGGTTCATTCCCGGACTTCTAGAGCGACCCCAAAATGATCAAGGAGATCGTCGATGCCGTGACGATCCCCGTTATGGCAAAGGTGCGGATAGGGCACTTCGTCGAGGCGCAGGTACGCCCCCCATTGGTTCGTCGATCCCTGACCGCCGTTCCGAATGAGCGCCGCAGATCATCCAAGCCATCGGGATCGACTACATCGACGAGTCGGAGGTGCTCACGCCCGCGGACGAGGAGCACCACATCAACAAGCACGCGTTCAAGGTGCCCTTCGTCTGTGGCGCACGCAACCTCGGCGAGGCGCTGCGGCGCATCTCCGAGGGCGCGGCGTTCATCCGCACCAAGGGCGAGGCGGGCACGGGCAACGTCGTTGAAGCGGTGCGCCACCAACGCGCGGTCCAGAGCGAGATCCGGAAGGCGAGCGTGATGAGTGAGGAGGAGCTGTATGCGTATGCGAAGGACCTCCAGGCGCCGTTCCACCTCCTGAAAGAGACCGCGAGGATCAAGAGGCTGCCCGTGGTCAACTTCGCCGCCGGTGGTGTCGCTACTCCGGGTAGGTGCAATCTGTCTCGACAGCTGTTTTCTCGTGCTGATGGATTCTAGCTGACGCCGCGCTAATGATGCAACTCGGCTGCGACGGAGGTATGTCCCCATTGCAATATCCAGGCACGGTGGTTTCTCATTTGGCTTTGCCTCGCAGTCTTCGTCGGCTCTGGTATCTTCCATGTGAGTAGGATGCAGACGCATTTACCGCTGTCTCGACTGACCCGCCAACTGACAGTCTGGTGACCCCGCCAAGCGCGCACGGGCTATCGTCCAGGCCGTTACGCACTACAACAACCCCAAAATCCTCGCAGAGGTTAGTAGTACTGCATTGCTTTATTCCCAGGTCATCAACTGACATACCACACCAGGTCTCGGAAGACTTGGGTGAGGCTATGGTCGGGCTGACTATGTAAGTGCTGGGCTCATGGAGCCGATGCCTTTCTCTCACATCAGTTTCTATATCTTAGCACGGATGACCTCAAGGGCGGAAGGCTCGCATCGCGTGGATGGTGAAGCCTCTGTCTCAGCGTTCCATAGGGATCATTGCGTATTTGAAGCAATGAAACGGTGACATTTAGGCCATACAAGGATCAATACCATTCAAGCTGTAGCAGAGAAAATCGCATGTTGTACTGTATTATCCGCGTTATGTACATCTCCTGTGCCAGCGATGTACCTACATATATGCGGGCGGCGTATATGTATACGGTTGCGTTGGGGTGCCATCGGTAGTTGCGTACGTCGCGTTGCAGGCGGGGCCGGTGGCGCACCATGACTTTACTCCGGGTCGATCGGCAGCACCCGACGAAGCGGGCGGACGTCATCGTCGGCGGCGTGATCATAAAGCGCGCGCACATGAACCGACCAACTTGAACCACAACGCCTATTGCTCGGACTCGCTCGGACAGGACACCAGCTCGGTGCATGTCTGCTATCAACAAGCTCCTCTGCAGAGTAAATTCCGGGTCAGAAAACTCGTCTGCAGAAGCAAGGGCGATGTCCGCTAGTCAACAGAAGCCCGAGGAACAGCTGAAGGCGTTCATTGCTGTACGTGTTCTCCGAGTCGCACCCCGAAAGAGTTTGACGAACGGGGACGCTGTGGGCGTGCAGGAGGACCCGAATTCGCGGTACACATTTGATGGCGAGCGCGGCGCACCGCAGTCCGAGATTTGCAGGGAGGGCAAAGAGCAGAGCAGGAAGTGCATCACGGTGCGTTCTCACAAGAATACGCGTCTGTGCCCAACTCCTGCTTGAACTCATTGCTGTGCTGTTGCTAGTTGATGATGCAGTCTACGGCCATGTTCTCTGCCATGCAGGTGCGCTTACCTACCACCTCGTTTATCCGGGGACCTAAACCGCTCCTCTCTCGCAGGCACAAGGATTTTTCTGTGCTCTGCCCATGGAACCAGGCCGGACACACATCGAATGCCGACGCATACCTCAATCATAGCTACTTGTATTATCGGATGAATCCGCTTGAGCGGTCCAGGACATACAGAGAAGCCAGTCATTGTCAATGGGTGCAGCCGCACGACATGTCTAACTACGACACCTGCGCCGGCAGCTCGGCAGGCACACCATTATATTCGATCCCAAGCTCTCCCGCCTTCGCCCTCTCCAACTGGTCGTCCGCAATGATCCTGCGCATCTCCGCCGCACGGAAGTCGAAGTCCACCACCTCGAACTCGTGAATGATCCGCCGCCCTTCCAGCCACTTTTCTTTGTATTCTTTGGCAGCCTTCAAACGCTGCGCGTGAGCCTGTGCAATCTGCGGCGCGGTTAGCATCGTTGGAGGTCAACCGAAGGAGGAAATGCAACGCACCTCGACTGCAAGCGCCTTCAACTCTGGATGGTCAGGTTCGTCTTTGGGTTTGGTCTGCGAGTGCGAGGGCAGAGCCGGCTTGGCTGTGGTCGAAGGGCTTTCTACAGTGGGCGTACCGGCTTGCCGCGTGGATCGGCGCGACCAAGCAGGTTTGGCCGGCAACACGCTAGGATGGGGCGAAGACGGCGTCGGAGGCGTGGGTGCGTAGCTGCGAGACGCCACAGGCGGGGAGCGCGAACGTCGCCGTTCAGGTCGTCGCTCGTGTTCTCTCAACGCCGCCGCCATTACGATAGGCGGTGGCATGGCTTCGCTCATTTTCACATTGCCATCCTTGTCAGTGGCATGAATGGTTTCTCTCATCTTGCCTTTGTCTTGTGTACTCGGAGCTGGAGTGGTAATCCGTGTCTCTGGAGTCGGTGTCCTGCGTCGGGGAGGACTGGCAGGCGAAGACCGACCTGTGGACGCTTGCCTGATTTTTACTTCTGAGGGAAGAGATCTCTCCCTCGCAGGTATAGGACTCCGTGAAGGAGGCATGGGCGAGCGATGCATGCGGGGTGGTGTCACGGTTGGGGAACGGTTCCGAGGTGCTGAGGATGATCGTGACCGCGTAAGTCTACGAGCAGGAGATGCTCTTCTCACGGGACTGCGTGAGCGTCGAGAAACAGGACTCCGCGAGCGTGTGCGTGAACGGCGGCGCGCAGGAGTGAGTGACCGGGAACGGCGGCGGCCTGACGACGGGGAGCGTGAACGTCGCCTGGAAGGTCCCGGAGACGGCGTCCGCGGTCGAGCTGAGCGAGGAGAACGTTAGGTTTATGCGTCAAAAGGGTTTACGTCAAAATGTGAGGAGACGCACCCATTCGGCGCGGAGGAGACCTCGACTGCCGCGGGACCCATACGCGATCCTTGTGGTCTGTCCTATCTCGCGAAAATTCTCTAGCACGCGGTCTGCGGTTGCGCGGCGGAGGCGTAAATCCTCTACGTTCCCACTCCCTCTTATATACCCTCCGTTGTTCTGGTCTACGCTCCCGTTCCCGCTCCCTAGCCTCGGGCTTGCGTGCGCGGTCCCACTCCTCTCTATCTCTACCTGAGTCTGCGTACCTCGGGTCTACTGCCGGAGGCGGTGGATGACCACGCTCCCTCCATTCTCTTTCTCTTTCCCTCTCCCTCTCCCTCTCGCGCTCTCGCTCCCAATACTCCCTGTTTGTGCGGTCGCGTTCGTCATCCCGGCGGTCGTACGCTGCGACGTATGAGTCCGCGCTAGTTCTTGGAGCCCTGTAAGCTTCGACTGGCCTTGGGGCCACGTAAGAGTCTGCTGGGTAGCGTGACCGAGGTGGAGAGCGAGGAGGGGGGTAGGCATCTCGCTCGGAGCGGTACCGATCGGATGGAGGTGGTGGAGGCCGACCATAACTGCGGTGATCTGAAGGATAGCGAGAGGGCGAAAACTCTGGCTTGGGAGGTAGACTCATGGTGCGCGCATTATAGACAAGAAGAACAACGCGTTGGATGTGAGCAGACGACCTTGAGGTGTGGCAGATCCACCTTCCACCTGAGGTCGTGTTGTTGTCTCGTGTTTGGCACGCGCATAAACGCGAACTTCAACTCAACGTCCGAAGAACCCCCGCAGCCATCTTGAAGTCTATCCAGTCCGAGAGCCTTTCCTGGTGTTGTACTTGTTTTGAGACACCACCATGTTTGCGACTTGCAATCCTGACTAACCAAGTTGTGCCGACGCCTCCCTTTCTGCACGCCTCTGGTTGTTCGCCGCCATTGGTCATGAGAACGTGGTTAAGCAATCGCTAGAAATCACCGATTTCGTAAATCGACCCAGACCTGCACTTGTTCTCTGCCACTTCCATCTTGATTCCTCTCGGTTGAAAGATGACCTCAGCGCAAGGGATTGAGCTCAGGACTGTTGGGCAGCGACAGGGTGACCAGATTAGCCTACATGACCATGACGACCCTATCCCCCATAGCGCTGTAGAGACCAGTAAATCAAACGCGCCGGAGACTCCTCAGCTTGTTGTCAGTCCTTTCGTCAGTCGAACAGGAGAAGAAGGGACTGGTGGTGATGATGAACCCTCTGCAGCTCAAGCCAAGGTGTATCGCTGGAGAGGCAGGCTGCATTTTGCAACACTCTGTTACTCGTACTTCCTGGAGGGCTGGAATGACGGCACTCTCGGACCTCTGTTACCTAGGATTCAGCAGTACTACGATGCAAGTCTCCGAACCATACCATGATAACGAAACTGACATGGATGTTGCTGAAACAAGATTGGATTTGCCGTTGTTTCACTGTTGTTCGTTTTCATGACCTTTGTGAGTGCAGCGCAAGAGCAAGGTCCGGGAGAGTTGTTAACAATCGTTTATCTATCTTGCCAGGGTTTCATAGGTGGCGCCATGGCCAATGTGTACCTAAACCAGCGTATTGGCTTCGGGAAAGTTATGGTTGTCGGTATGTGTTTTACATCGTACAGACATGTATGTCCTAGCAGATGGTACATGACGTCCGTTTGCATCTTCCAGGTGCTGTGTTGCAGCTCGTCGGTTACATTATGGTTGCACCCGCTGGCCCGTTCGCCTTGATGAACGCCGGCGTGACATTCGCGGGCCTCGGTATCGCCATGCAGATGGCCCAATGCAATGGGTTTGTCGGTAGCCTGAAGCAGCATGTGCGTCTGCACTTTGGCGTATTGCATGCCTGCTATGGTGAACTTCACGCAGACGTGCTATCAGCCTGAGGAGCCAAAAGTGGCTCATGGCTCTCTTTGCTTTCTCCAGGTCTGGGTGCGTTTGTTTCACCGTTGGTAGCCACACACTTCGCGACCGTCCAGCATTGGTCTTTCCACTATATCATTGCAGCAAGCATCGCCGCGAGCAACATCGTGTCTTTGGCCCTCGTATTCCGCTTGCGCAGGCAAGAAGATGATTAGCAATCCGTTTGTAAGCAATGACACAACTTAATCTATATCAATTTAGACGTTCTTGCGGATGCTGGCCAGATTGTGCCTCAGGGAGAAACGCCCGCACAGGCTGTTCAGCAGGCTAGCTCCGGGGGACGTAATGTGTATTATCAAATATTGCGAGTCAAGGAGGTACACCTCCTTTCCATCTTCTGCTTGATCTATGTTGGCGTAGAAGTCTCACTTGGTGGTGAGTCATTATGTACGAGGACTGCACTCGGAGAGAAGCAGCATGAATGTCAAATAGGCTGGATTGTCACTTTCGTCGAAGATAAGCGGGGAGGCAACGCTACTGCTGGCTATATCTCGTCAGGATTCTTCGGTGGTACGTAAGGGCGTAACGAATGATCGGGCTGGTACTAAAGAGGGGATGCCAGGATTGATGCTGGGACGACTTGTCCTTCTGTGGTTCAACCGAAAGGTACTGACACCCTCACCCCCGAAGACGTCGCTCATAAAAGGTCTAGCTGGGAGAACGATGGTCTATACTCACCTACGGCGCGCTCGTTATCGCGTATGTCAAAGACCCCTATTTCCCGAATCCCATGGCTGATCGACATGACAGCCTGGAAGTAACTATCTGGACGGTCCCCTCTCTCTTCGAGAACGCCGTCGCCGTTTCGTTCATCGGCCTCTTCATGGGGCCGATGTATCCAATTATGATGAACCATTCGACCGCCCTGCTGCCCCACTGGCTTCGGACGGGCTCCATGGGCTACATCGCTGGTATCGGCCAGACGGGATCCGCCGTATTACCACTCGTTACCGGACTCCTGGCGTCGAAGTTCGGGATAGGGACATTACAACCATTGTGAGTATAAACTTCCCACCTTTCCGCCGGCTTCTGCTCACGAAGAAGATTCGTAGGGTGGTGTCAATGGTGTCTACCATGCTTGTCATATGGGCGGTGGTGCCCCGAGCCCGTCGCTTCGAATAAGCGTCTCCGAGAAACGGTATGCTGGATACCGTCGGCATGCGAACCTACTCTTGACGGCTGCTATAGAAGTTGTAGGGCAAGGAAGGTGCCTAGGTTGTACATCTTCTTTTTTCCATTATTACTGCCAATGTAGTAGACTCAAGACACAGTTTTCGATTGACCCTTAAAGGATGCGTTAGAGAATCATCCTATTTCCGCCATATGATAATCACAGACGTGAAGACTACTACGTGCTATTTCATGAGATGTTCCCAGACCAGACATTCGAGCATGCACGGAATCACGAGTCGTAGTTTGGCAAATCGAGCGCTTGCCGAAGCCACCAGGAGTGTTGTGCCTTGTTTGGTAAAGCCTTCCGCAATTCAGATTCAACGCCCGGTCATTGCCGGACGATCGACGCGGCGCTAGATCTCGAGATTCAATATCTCAGTCCTTGTGGCTGCCAGCGACCGTTCATACTCAAGTGGAACAACTCGCGGGTAGCATAACATGTCGACCTCTCTTTACCCACTTGCCTCGCTACCTCAGATAGAGAAGACACCGTCACGAGAAGACGGCATACCAGGTGACTTGGAGGAGGATCTCCGAGCGTACGGATGCAAGTTGATCCATGAAGCCGGTATCTTGTTAAAGCAGTAAGTCAAGCCCGCACATGACTGGCTCTTCAATCACGGCCAGTACGGTAGAAAACAGGTCGCAGTGGCTACAGCTCAGATTCTCTTCCAGAGGTTCTGGTTCGCCACATCTATGAAACAGTTTGGCATAGGCGTACGTTAGCAACGTCGGTTTCTGCTGCTACACCCGCTGAGAATTACCGTCGCAGGACATTGGAATGGGAGCTCTGTATTTAGCATCAAAACTAGAAGAATGCCCTGTTCGCATTCGCGACCTCGTCAACGTCTATGACCTACTCCTCCAGCGCAAAGCGCATATCCGCGCCCAAGCCGTAGCATCGAGTCTTGCATCGACCTCATCATCGACACCCAGCTGGTCAGAACTCAAGTACACACCTATGTCCTACTTCGGGAATACCTTCTACGACCTCAAAGAAGCCGTGGTCGTCGCTGAGATGCAGATCCTCAAGCGACTCGGTTTCAACCTCACAGTCGTCTTACCCTACAATACACTCGTCAACTATCTCAGAGTACTAGGTCTCACAAGTCGGGAGGATGTCTGCACCAAAGCCTGGGGTTACCTCAACGACGCGTAAGTCCATCATCCCTCCGCGTCCGTTCACTACTATCCAAGCCCTTCCGTCGAAGCTAGGCTGCAGACGCCCGTGTACGCGCTATACTCCGTCCCGACCATAGTGTGCGCGGCCATCTTGCTGACAACACGCCACCTTGGAATCGCACTCCCGTCCGCGCCCGAGAACTGCTGGTGGGAACTGTTCGACGCGGAATGGGAAGACCTCTCAAGTGTATGTGGATGGATAATGCGGCTGTATCGCGAGCGGTCACTGGAAGACCACACGCGTGTGATGGGGATGGTCGCAAAGAAGGGCGTCCGCCAGTGGTTAGAAGAACACCGCTCGGTTGGCGGCGAGGTTCGTTGAGGGGTGCATGCACGATATGGTACTGTCCAGTGTCGAGGATCAATCAGTAGACGGGTCGAGTTTTCTCCTAATTCGTAGCAAACATGTCATCGCCGTGGCTGAGTTTCGCAATGTTTGACATCCAATATCCAGCTGCAAAATCCTTGGAGGCTCGTACTGACAGCATATACTTACATGCACGGAGCTACGTACGTCGGCGCCCGGAAATGCCCAATGCTCCTCCATCTGCTGTGGGCAGCGCCGATATCGGGCCACCGATGATGGAATAAGGCCATTAGATTTGGAGAGAAGACAACATCCTTGCATAACGCAGATGATGAACCAGACATCAGCTGTACAAGGAGAAAGGAAAACATCGAGTGACAATACGAGACAAGCCAGTCCGACAACACGTTCACTAGTGCTGTAAGCATAGATAATGTAGCAGAGAACCCTCCAGAAACCGGTTTCGATCACTCTATGCACCCAGTTATCCTAGAGAGTGGCTGGAAACCGAAGGCCAGTAGCGCAAGCGAATCGCTCAGCAGCATCCGCCCGAGGACTGTTGAGTGACAGTCTGGCCTGGTGTAATCGTCGACGACTTGCCGGTACCGCCGACAGTTGACGAGCTCGAGCCCATGCTGACGTGACACATGTCAATGAGTTTAAGCCGAGAGGTAGCCAAAAGACATACCGGTCCTTGATCTGCTTAGCCATGGTCAAAAAGGCCTGTTCGACATTCGTGGCGTTCTTTGCTGAGGTCTCGAGGAACGGGATGTTCAGCTGATCGGCGAATTCCTGGGAGGGGCTGTGTGAATCTTCGGACGTGAAACGTAAAAGCAACACACCTTCGCAGCGCTGTACTCCACGACCTTCTTGCTCGTCAGATCTGACTTGTTGCCAACCAGCAGTTTGTTAACACCTTCGGATGCGTATCTGTCGATCTCCTGGAGCCATTGCTTAACATTCGTGAAGGTGTCTGGGAGAGCGCAATTATAAGCATGGTCCAACAACCGACTGCGGTCGACATACCGTTATCAGTCACGTCGTAGACGACAATGATGCCGTGCGCGCCACGGTAGTACGAGGACGTGATAGTGCGGAATCGTTCCTGCCCTACGTACCACCAACATGTCAGAGAGGCTGCAGGCATACCAACTGTGGTGCTTACCCGCTGTATCCCACTGTAGAAGTCGTTGCAGAGTAATGAGCATTGTTTACGCGAAGCAGGTAATGACTACACTCCACCGATACGCGTCGTCGACAGCGTAAGAGCGAAGATGAAGCACAAGGACGTAAAAAGCACAAGACAAGCGGCGCAATGGAGAACCAGCCCAGTTGCTTTTGCTACGCTCCTGGAGCCGACAGCGCTCTGCGCCGACGTTCGAAAGGGAGACTTACAATCTGCAGCTTCACAGTCTTACCCTCGAGCTCAATTGTCCGAATCTTGAAGTCGACTCCAATGGTACTTATGTAGCTTTCCGTATACGTGTCATCGGCGAACCGGAGTAGCAAACACGACTAGCAGCAGTGAAATGTCAGTGTGCCATGACTAGGTCAAGCGCAGTCAAAGGCGACTGAGTGGGACGGCGCGCGGGACTCACCTTGCCAACACCAGAGTCGCCAATGAGGAGTAGCTTGAAGAGGTAGTCGTATTCACTGGTATGCATGTTGACGAGGTCGGTCGGGCGAAGATGCAGGAAGACGTCGAGGGGGCGGCGAGTGAGTGTGGTGGAGGCGTGTGTCAATGGGCCGTTGGCTGTGACGCGTGCTGTTCGGTGTGACCGGCAAACACCCTGTTATGGGAGGCACTGCTCCTCTGTCTGTCACGCCCTTCTCGCCCCTCACGTTGCCCGCACACACGCTTCGCCACTACGCGCAATGGGCATTGTCTCGTGCCTCTGAGCTAGAGATACGGAGCCGCGGCAGGTAAGGTCTGTGCTCTGTACACGATTGATCCAGCACAGGAGAAGAGCGCTACATTTCGCTCACTTTTCCAATTAGTGAAGTGTCTCAAGCGCGCGCAGGGCCCAGTGAGCGCCGAGGTCAACATATCTCGCCTTCTTGGGTCGGATACATACGTCGAAAAATGACACTGCATCACGCATACGGTATGTCTGCTTCCAAACTTGAATGTCACCAAATAATTATACCTTCAGCCAGCATATGTACATGTGCTCCGAGCGCTTTCGATCGGGCCTGAGGTGTTCAGCCTCTGTCAGCCACCAGAATGGCCGCCTTCCATATCTCCCAGAGACGTGTTTCCATCGCGAGCACAGCCTGCTTGTAGTCGACTGCGCAGAGAACTTCCTGACACTAGAGCAGCATGGGGGGCCCGGGCATCAGCATTCCTGTCACTCCCGTTCCACGATACCAGGGAGCGACCGCCCAGGGCACGAATGGCGACGTCTCGCTGTCTAATTCGAACGAATAGTAGGTCATATATCTCTGCGCGCCGTTCCACAGAGTAGGATGACCGTCATTCCAGCGCATATCTCGTCGACGTAGAGTAAGTCCGGATTCGCATCCTATTGATGTTGTCTATACTTATGCTTGATTTAGTATCGGCGGCCAAAGCTTCGAAGTGCTGCTTGACACGGGTTCCGCCGACTTGGTACGTCTGTCATATTCTTTCTACTTCCATTCGGCTGACAACAGCTTGTAGTGGGTAGTCTCATCGAACTGTACAACCCAAGACTGTACAAAGGTACCAAAGTTCGACACAAGTGACACAACGAACCTCACCCTCTCTGGGGCTGACTTCCACCTCGGCTATTTGCTCGGCTCTGTTACCGGTAGTATCGCTACCGACACCGTCACTTTAGGAGCGTATGAAGTTTCGAGTCAGGCTCTCGGTCAGTACATCTCAAGTCGTGGCTGATTTGACAAGCTTCAAATACAACACCCTGTTCGTAGCGCTGGCCAACAATACTTCTGGGCTTGATCTCTACGGTACTGGCTACAGTGGGATTTTAGGGCTCACCTTCCCTGCCGAAGCGTCAATCCCGAGCACTTATGGTCAAACTTTCATTGACAACGTCTTCGCATCTCTGGACGAAAATGACCGATTTTTCGCATACAAGCTCGGGAAGAATCAGAGCGATTCTTCATTTACCATCGGACAGCTGGACCCAAACTATGCAAATTCTTCGTCAAACTTCTCTTATATCCCTGTTTCGTCTGCGGGCGTGGGCGACGGGCGGTACAATTTCTGGAAGGTCCCTCTTCAGTACATCACGATCAATTCGACGCGGTTCGATCTGTCTAAGTCTTCAGTCCCTGGCGCGTCTACAAACATTGGAATCTTGGACACCGGTACTACCCTGCTGCTCGGGCCTTCCGCGGACGTCGCCAGATTCTGGCAGTCGGTGGGGAACGCAAGGAACACAGACTCCGGCTGGCAGGTGCGCTGTAACCGCGCTGTCATCGTTGGCTTTGTCCTCGGTGACGGTGATGACGAGAAAGAGTTTGTCCTGGACCCTGCAGACGCCAACTGGGAACAGGGCAGCCAGAAAGATGGATGGTGTATGGGCGGCATCCAAGCTAACGATGGGGTATGGAGTACTAAAAACTCTGGCCTTTGATGCCCGGATGCTGACCACTTCTCCAGGTCTTCTCTGGTGACTGGCTCCTCGGTGACACGTTCCTTCGGGTAAGTTCTCGGCTCTCGCTGCAATCTAGTATTCAACCTAATTCGTGCAGAACGTCTACGCTGCACATTATGCTGCCACGGACTCTAGCCCTCCTAGAATCGGCCTACTCGGTACGACGGACCCAACGGCCGCTCTCGCGCAATTCCGGGATGCTCGAGGCGATGATTCAACTGCACCCGCGCAGGTGCATCCGCGGGCGCCTCGCTCAAGTCACTTAACTGGTTCAGACGTCTGTGGCATCGCTGTTGTATGCGGCTTTGTCTTCGGCGTTATTCTTTCACTCCTCCTCCACATGTGGCTCGAGCCGCGTGGACGCAAAAATAGTAGGTACTGATACAAGATAGTGTTACAACGCGGGCAGGGTTATGCTGGATACAAGGATAGTATGGCGCATCCTTAATATACAGGTGGCGGGAAGACGGGAATATGTCATTTGGAGGCTGGTTCCTTCTGAGCTTCTGTGTGGGCCTGGCTGATATAACCTGGCTGATAACCCGATTGGTAGTTACTCGGCGGCGCGTTCATGTCTCCGGATTGCGGGGGATACGGTCCCGGCTGAAAGGTGCCTCGGCCTCCAGGCTGGAAGTTGCCTCCAGGGAATGCAGGTTCCCAACTGTCCGACAAGGTTCCATTTGCTAACACACCCAGGAAGAATGAGGAAACGCACTTTGGTTGGAGAGGGATGTTCCATTGACATATCGAGCACATCCAAATGCGGTTGGACTTCATCGGGATGAGAGGGACCCAGCACAGTTCGAACCACAGCCTCGACTTTGCGCCAGTTACAGATACTGCAGACCAGGGCTGCATCAACGGGACCGACTGCTTAGAAGTAAAGCGACGCATGATCACCATTGTTACACCTAGGACATATCCTCGGTGTTTGATCGCCGTGTGCCTTAATCCTGGTCGGACAACCGACTGTTAAACAAGGGTGAGCGAATGCACGCGAATTGACGCATCAGCGCCTCGAAAGCGCGCGTACACATTATCGGGAGGCAGACTGTCAAAGTGGTTCGCACATCAGCATCTCTCACGTTCTAGGGCGTAACGCACGCACAAATGAAGTCCATCGCGCAGTGCTTCTGCTAACAGACGTTTGAAGGTACGGTTGGAATGCGAAGTTAGCGAGGGTGGTCGTGGCTAGAAAGCAAGCGGCGCGCAGTCAGTCAGCTCTGTGAGACCGCCCGACACGGGCTGGAGTTGTGGAGCGGTTCCGCGCCACCGCCTCACCAGGGTAGCACCGCGTTACGTCAGCAGTAGCTTCTCTGTTAGGCAACTACGTTCGCGGCAGTGGTTGGCGAGTTTTAAGAGAAGCTGTTCTTCCGATTCTCGGCCGCGGGGCCCCTTCTACACTTGGTCAACGCAGTTTTCAGATGGAGAGCGGCGGTGCACTAGACTGGCTTCTGGTATGATATCTTCATTACGGAGGTTGATACATCATGCCGAAAACCTGACCCACTGGAGAAGGATATGGAAGGCAACTGCCGACAGTTGTGCATATGCCGGGGCAGCTGTTTATGCCTTGGGCGATGCTCCGGCACGTAAATTTTTCTCGAAGCTTAGGTCTCGCACTCGGAGGTGTCACTTTCACGCTCAACACGTGGTGCAGTCGGCAGCGTGGGTACTACGTGAGCACACATGCCATTAATACAATGTCCTCACATCACCCCGGAGCCTCTTAGACATTGTCCATACGTAGGAATCCTGCATGAAATCCATCGTCACCAGAAGAGATGGCTTACTGGCTATCGTCGGCTGTGCGACTTTCGCGATTACGCTCACGGTGGCTACTTTCGACCAGTTAAGTGCGCGCGTGTGCCAGTGGCACATCTTTAGCGACCTCCTTTCAGGAATGCCCCGGTGAACGTACACTCGGCTAGCTCCAGAACGTGGCTAAGACACGTAAATTTTGCTCATGGACATGGAGAAGGGAACCCGTTCGAAAACGCATACTCCTATCAGATTAACTCTGCCGGTACCGGCCCCGTCCCGTGTACAAAAAGCCTCAGAACTGCTACTAGCGTCTACATCTTGGTCTTCACAAATCAACCACCACGTCGCTGACCCTAGACGGAAATTGATGTCGTTCTGTCGTGAGGTGAGTCTGCGTCATCTTCGGGTTTGTTCCTCAGAAACAGTCCAAGTTATCGTGACACCTATATAGATGAGGCCCACTGAATGGTGGTCCTTCTGCATTGTGGAGGTACGGAGATTTCGCGTTCATAGTTCACTGGGCGTGTCCATTCACGAGGATAGATGCATATGTACAGCTGCTCGAAGCCTAGCAGCTGAGTGTTGAGTGGTTGCTTTTTGAGGACCCACTAAGATCGACATGACTGGTGACGAATGAATGTCTGCCGCGACGGTCTGAAGCGACGAAGAGTACGCATTATGAGGTTCAGGATTCTGGACTGCATAGGGCGTGGAGCATCCTGAGCATTGGCTAGTATACAGGGTGCCAGTGTCATACCGGTGGCTTCAGGGAGCACTCGGTTGTCTCGTAGTCAGGGGGGTCCAACGTCTCTCAGTCCCTGGAACACATCTATATGTGCTCAATGCCATGGATAAACGCCGCTGGAAGTTGTCCGAGTCTTAGAGCTAGACAAAGACGACTGATTAGGCTTTGGCAATTCATATCAGATACGGCATCGGCTTTTTTCACTACCGCACGGTATCAAGAACGCCCGAACGACGAGTGTGTGCTGACCTCGCGGAAGAGACATTCGCGCTGTCATTTGAGACGCCCCCCGGTCATTGACCTCACGCCTCATACAAGTTCACAATGGCTACTGGCGCTTCTTGTACCGTGACTGCCGCCGTCTCATAATTTCCTACTGTTTCCTGCCTAGAATATGATTAACCAAGGAGACGTCCTGCGGGTCACACAATTCTCGGACGGAGGATTGCGTTAAAGATACAGGATGCTCATAGATTGATCGCGACGTACTAGAATCACGAAGACAATAGCATAAACTCGTGCGTACATTGTTCTCATACGATATCATAGTTGATTATGAGGCACTAGACAAACAATGTCGGTAGTAGATACAGCACTGGAGGAACGATCTAACATCGTCCCGCATATGTAATAGCTCGTACGATAGTATCTGACTAGGTTTAATGTTAGAGTCCAAGAAGTACGCGCTAGTCAGGATGCACCCTTAGAATAGACAGGCTACAAGACAAATTCAAACCGTCCCGTTCCTGGACCTATGGATATAGAGAACTGTTACTGAACTGACGAGTCACGGAATCTCCGCCGGTCGACGCAAGGTCGCTCGAGGCACCCTGGGTAGCCGACTGACCGATGACGGAGTTAGGGAAGACCACAGAGGTCGCGTCGAAGTATTGCCCGGATGTGAATTCGGAGTCGGCACTGGACGAAAGCAGCCCACTGGATGGAACGTGCTGAGTACTTGACAGCTCGCCGCTAGCGCCGTAACTTGTGTAGGCTTGCCAATAGAAGATGCCATCCAAACCCGCCTCGGTGCCGCGCGTATGGTTGGCGTGCTCAAACGATAGCGACGGATTATTGGACAATCCAGGTTTGTGATGGAGAGCAGCGTCGAAGGGCAAACCGTCTGGAGCATGGTGAGAGAACGGCGACGTCGGCGACGCGCGCTCGGATGAAGCCGATCCTTCGTACATGCCCGTACCGGAGCTACTTGGTGGAGTGCCTAGTGGCCATGGTGCATTCGAGCAGGCTGTGCTCGGTGCAGACGATGGACCTGCCAGAGAGACTGTGGCGAGCGAAAGTGACAGAGGGGGGACGCTAATGGGTCGCGCGAGAGGACGTCTGGCGTAAAGATGATCGGCAGCTGATGGTCGAAGGCTTTCGTCATGGGGGCTATTGGTGAAGCTGCGGCTACGGCCCTGGGTCGTCCTGGACTCCCATATCATCCTTACCGTCTGTTCCCGCTCTTCACATTTTGAGAACGTCCACCGCATCTCGCGCAGTGCCTGCAGACAGGTTTCGATGTCTTCGGCGTTTCCGCCTTCACCAGCAAGAAGGAAGCCGGCAAAGAAGCAGCCGTCGCGGATGAAGGCAGCATCGAATTGGAAGAAGTGAGTGCCGATATTTCGTCGGAGGATTTGCACAACATAGCGGACAACCGCTTGACACTTCGCTCCTGCTTTCGCATGTAGACGAGAGATCGTCTCGAAGTCGCGTGGTCGGCCAGAAGCCGGTGGTTCCGGTAGAAACGGTGCCTCGGCGGTGGAGCGCGCAACGAGGCGCTGCTTCAACGCTTCGCGTACAACGTTGTCTGCAAGTAGGGTCCTAATATTCAACGGTACTGCGGGAATCAAACAGTGGAAACGGCTTACGGCATTCAAAGATGAATATCTGAGCCCGAAGATGAGCTCAGGCGGTCCGTGACTAAGTAGGGCGAAAAAATCTCACCTGCCAACCGTCAACAAACCTTTCTATATCTTCTGCTTGGACGAAGCCATCTGTGCCGAGGTGCCGGAGACCATCGAAGTCTTTCCAGCACCGGTCAAGTGTCTGCCAAGCATCGTGGAGTTTGTCCTCGTCAACCTCACGAGTTTGGCGTGCCTTGGGACCCGTAAGCGCGGCATGGATATCGCGGCAGACCGCTGCGACTCGAAGTGGTGTCGTGGCAAAGCGGTATGAGAAAGTATACAACGAGGATGACCCTGAGTTCTCGGCTATTGGCGGCAGAGTGGTTTCGAAAGAGGTCAAATCGTCGTTGGTGCTGTAAGCATGCGAGCTTCACTGTCAAATTAGATAGCCAATGGAAAGCCTTCAATTCTACTCACAGCAAGATCCTGCCTCCACGCAAACCGCAAGTAACGCCGTCAATGACGTGAGCGTACCAGAAGATTCGAGCGCGAACGAGAGCGTCCACGTATTCCCCATGTCCGCTATTGACAGAAGACACAGAAGACAAGCTGCAAAGAGTGTATGCTTGGCTTATGGTGGCTTCGTACATAGCCTGGCAGCGGTAAGTCAGCAACAATGCCTTGTGACCAGCGTTGGCATGTACTCACTAGTCGTTCCATGGGAGACTGCACCTCTAAATCATGTTGTACTGTTAACACCGTTGGTACGGAGTCCGGACATTGTACCCACCCTGTGTAAGCGGGAGGACCAAGAGAAGGACCCTCACACCATCCCATGACGGCTTGCGTAAAATGCCATGGATATCGATGAGAGACAGAATCTCCTGAACCATCTCATTGATGCGATCCCTTCTCCGACGAGGATTACCTTGGCTGTCGTATAGTTCCTCGACGCCATACTCGTTGACGCCAAAGCTGGCTGCCCAGACCACAAGTATGAGGGCAATGAGCTGGCCTGGGGCCTGCAACTGCTCCTTATTTCCCTTGCAGAATTCATAGTACCTGTTGCAAAACTCGACTGGCTCCAGTATCGGTCCTGTTGTATCATCCAATGTCAGAATGATGTAGTTTGGCGGATGCATGTCGTTACTTACGCTGTGTGTGGAATCGATGGAAGAAGGGCGAGTTAAAGAACTCCGGTCGTAACCGAGGAATGACGCTGCGGGGTGCTGTGATGGTATGTAAGGAGCTCTCCTCCCCAGAGTTCTGCCCGTAGACAGCCCTTCAACACCGAGATAAGCGTAGGCACAAGCGGAGACACTGGTGAGACACACTCGACTTGTTGTAGGCGTCTACCACGTCGGAGGAGTTTGACAGCTTTAACCTCCGCAAACTCGTCCCTGGACGTCAGACAGGGTCAGTACTTCTTGGGCAAACGTTGCTGCCTAGGTCGTACACGCATTTCAATCCTCGTTCGCTGCAGTTGGAGCAAGGCGGGTGTTGGCCCGATGGTGAGATAGGTAGATCCTTCAGGTCGCATCGAACTCTGGATCGTCGCTCGGTTAGCAGATGACACACCGCGATGAATCAGCAGTGTACAAACCTTCGCATGCGACATGCGCCGCACGCTAGTCGACGATCAGATCCAGGAAAGCATATCTGACCATGGACTAAACCCACCGCTGTACTGTTGGCGCGTAGACTTAGGTTGACCAGGTACTCGCTTCGCTGGACGAGGCGATGTGGAGGAGGATCTGCTTGTTGCGGACCTCGGAGACATCCTGGCAAGGCTAGCGCTGTGAGCAAGCCGGTATCTGTGATGCGGGTAGAACACCGGAGGCCATGAGGCGCGAAGGCTTTATAGGGGATGGAGCGACGGGTCGAAGGTTTGTCGACACGAAGACATAGAAGCTGATGCCTCCTCCATAATGGTATTCCTCGACAACCCTCCTTCCATACAATCACAATCATCATGAAACGCAAGATGTTCTGAAAGCCGGCGGCTGGAGAGCATCGGACCTTGGATAGCATTAGGGAAACCTTTTGCTGGTGATGGGCGTCCGACAACCTGTTAGAACCGTACCATGCTCTGAGTTTGGACGGGATGCGGGGATTGGCTGGCTGGCGAGGGCCTTCCCTGACCCTGTTTACTCTATCTGCCCGGTGAAGATGTGTGCCACAAATCAACGCGGTTTCAAATTCGCCACGACATCTGAGATTATTTCCAAATCCCGCACAGTGGGCCTCCCTGCCCTCTTTGGGGGGCGGACAGACCAACTCAGCTCAGCCGCATCGACCCCATTTCAGGCGGATCGCGAATACCACGCACTGTTTCGATTAAGGGTGCCCATTTCCGTCCAGACGTGGTTGTGGTACGCATCACTCGGCTCTCCGAGGAGTTAATCGAACACCGTACGACGAGTCCCGCGACGCAAGGCTGCCCTACGAAAGCAATCATTCAGTGGTGACACGTCTTATCCTTCGCTTCTGGCATTTCCGTGCAACACCACGATGTTCCCGCACAACGGCAAGCTTTAGCGTCGTGGTGGTGCCAGCACGCGCACAGGACATTTACAATGCGACGGACACTGTCAAGGACGACAACGTAGGAATTTATTTATGCGACTTGAAATGCTCGCGGAGCTGATTCGGTGACTGCCGTATGCCGGCGAACGCCTCAGCGTCTGGCTTGTTCATGGCAATAACTCACCGTTGTAGCTTGCGGCCACTCGACGCTCGTGGCCTGTTCAACAGATCATCAACTGGTTCCGTTCCTGGCGACCAGGAAAGTACGGCCTTCTCGCTGCATGGACATCCTGACGGTGAACGCCGTCGTAGTTTGTCGGATATGTATGGCGCATATCTAATATCCACTGGGTCGACATCTTCTGTGACGGATCTAAACAGGGAAGTCGAAGACAGACCATCTGCATTGGACCCCAATACCCCTTCCTGGTACACACGTGCCTATCCTTTGAGCCGCGCAAAGCCTCCCGCCTTTCGTATGGCACGACTGAGTTCACCAGCGGTGCGCTGGTCAGGATTCAGTGTCCTGTCCTTCGCCATAGACTCTACGTCCTCCCCATATTTGCTGACTAAATGTCGAAGAGTCGCTTGCTCGCCAGTAGACGCAAATCTGGGCGCACGAGCGTTACGCTCTTGTGATAACTCTTCCAGCGCTGCAATTCACCGCGATAGTCCGCCGACCGGCGTCAGCAATATGCAGAGTGTGGTTACAGTGAAGGCAATTAGCTTCCGGACAGTGCAACAACTCACCTCGAACGACATGTGTCTCTGGAGCTCTCAACGTGGCCGCCTTCGTATCTGAAGCCAGCCCAACCCAGGATGCCAACTGATCATCCTGTGTCGGATCTGGCAGATCCTGCATTGTCTCGTCGGCAGGAGCAGGCTCCTCTTCTTCCGGTAACACGACATCAACGACGTTGCCGTTTTCATCTCGGACAATGCGGCCATAGCCTTTGGGGACACTCGCGTGAGTGTCGGCCACTCGCTGAGAGATGGACGGTTCTGGCGGGCTTGAAGCATCCGCAGCCTGGGATCTGCCGGCATGGTTTGAAGGTCGCTCGATGCCTCCTGACGCAGTAGGGTTTAGGGACGCAACGAGGCCAAGGGCCTCATAACTTCCCCGGAACTCAAATCAGATATGACGTCGCCATTAAAGCGCACGAAGGACGCACTTCTGTCGCACTGTTTTGTGCTTGTCCCAAGCATCCCGGAGAACTTTGGGGGCACGTATAGCTGCCGGTCACAATGTGATAGTCAATGCTCAATATCTCATGATCCACGTGGCATGACCAACGGACGTGGTTGTTTGTTCAGATTCTTCTTCGCCCTACGAGAGTGATGCACTGGTTTGTAGGACCCGGAGCGCAATTTGCGCCTCTGCCGCGGATTTGCCATGGTCGCTGTAGAGATGTATCTCGAGAAGAGCTGCTGATCCGGCGGGAGAGCGCAACACAATGAGCCGACCAGAAGCAAAGGCCGATAGAGCCTCACTAAAAGCTATCTCAGCGAAGAGTGGTAGAAGCTACCGAGGGCGATCAAATGCAGAACTGTATGGTTTCTGGGCGCCTGTGGACCCGCGCGATGTCGGCTGCGACGCAACGCCGCACGTGCTGCCCGTTTGCCCGGCCGCGGCCGCTCTGCCCGACCCCGACAGCGATCTCTTCGACCTCATCCACCGCGACAACCTCGTCCGCACACGTCAGTCATGTCTCGTTTCTCTTTGCACGTAGAGCCTGAGCACAAGCGACCCCTCACTGTACGTCCCTTCACGCACTCTCATCATGGTCGTTCGTGTTGAACCCGGTCCCGTCTGCAGTTCGCGCGCCGCTGGGGCACCAGCATGGGTTTGTGGGGAACGGGCGCAGGCATCATGGCACTATACGTGAGTGAACAAATACTGTCGATCATCTCCTTGTGCTAACCCATCGGTGGTCGTGCCGTACCAGTTGCTGTCCGTGACTCCATTAGTTAAACGCGAATTCCTTTCCAAGGTGCCCGTGGTGAGTCGGAGGCCCTTCACATCCGTGACGTTTCAGCAGTCTAAGTCGGCTTTAGATTGGCGGATACTGGGCAGATAAAACTCCTGCGTCGGACAAGCCGTTCTAGAGCCGTGTTCTTAATCGCATTGCATATAATTTGGACCCCAGTGGCTCTGCAATACATAATCCCTCCCGATGTGTGTCCTATGCACCGCGATGCTGTGCGCAACAACGACAGCAAGATGGTCAAGGTATTACAATTTAGAAGGTGCCTTGTTGGCACCTCCAGAATTACTCGCCAACTCAATTCCCAACTTTTGCTCCAGTTTTGTAATGGCTCCCAACGAATCCCCGATTGGCACATCTGTGTGAAGACACGGGGTCAGTATGGCATTGAACTGGATATTTGAAAGTAGAGATGATCGAAGGCCCAGTAGCATCAACTTACGGATCGTCTCCATTCCAAGGCTCTGAGCTACTTTGAGGTTCCTGAGTAGTTTCGCCTCGTCAGACGATGCGCGTCAGCGTCTCACTTAGTCCGCTCACATTCCGAGGTCGTCAAGAAAGACGGCTTCGTGTGGTCGAATCCCATTCCTCTTGCACGCCAGAAGATAGAACTCTGGGTCGGGTTTCCTGGCACGATGTGTAAATGATCGTCGTTACCTTGAGAGATGATAGAAGTCCCGTACCTCATCCCCAGTGTACTGGACTCACAGAAATCATCGAACAAACTCCGCAATCGAGGTGGCGTCGGGCCTTCCTCCCAGCCTAGGAATGCGAATTCAGATTCAACGGTAAAATCTGGATATTCCTCCGCCGACGGTGGTGCTTCCCCGATGCTGTCAGCGTCGGCCTTCGAGAAGTTATTCGTGAGCGCGATGAGACGCCACCTGCCAACGCCTGGTTGTGTCTCGGGTCGAGTCAGTCAAGCGGCCTACCCGAAGGAGCGCAAGGCGGGAGGTACCAGCCTCTGATATGCCGAATGGCCTCGACCACCACATCGTCAAACGATCCGCTTTCCCGCATCATGCGACCAAACAGCTGAGAGCTGGATTGAGTCATTGCCAGAACGCGGCGCCTTCCCCGTACCTCTCTGCCGTTAATTGAGAGCGACTCGGGCAGTCTTGGGCAGTCTGAAGGTACGAAGGATTATTACTCTCGAACGTTTGATACGCCACTATGGCTGTGTTACCTAACCCCTTCCGCTTGCAGTATGCTTGGTACCAAACATTGTTCACCTTCGTGTCCGACAGCTCATGCCCAAATGCCTCGTAGAATGAGAACAACCGCATTTCACCTCGTTCGAATTTCTGCCAAGCCCCTTGTGCGCCACGCCCAGTTCTGCGAACACAATTCAGTGCCAGTGGCCACACCACATTCCAAATGCCGAGAGCATTACATGGCACAGTTGACGTAGTTATCTGGGATTCCATGCTCTCTCTCATAGGCGGCAATGGCAACGAGCGGGCTACGGCATACGACGCCACCAACCTGGAAGACATCATAGTTAGCATCTGCGCCGTCCGAGGCGGTATCGGATTATCTGCGAAGCGTACGTCGAATATTACTGCCTTCAAATGCGGAGACGACATGGCTCACTTTCATGAACGTTAACATGGCCTTCCGGGCAGGCGTTGGCAGCTGCGGCAACGGCCGGCCAAAAAGCTGCTCTCCGCTGAGCGCCCGACCCCAACAAGACAGACGCCCATCCTTGGTCGCCGGCTGACAGCCGCTGACACGTGGTCCCCCAACCCCACGCTAACTGCTCTACAGGCGCTTTTCGAAGTGGACCGACTCGCAACTTGACAATGAATGGCAAGCTCCAGGCAGAGCTGCCTGAGCTGGACATCGTGGTCCGCGGCGAAAGGCACTGGTACCTGATTGCTTGCATTTGTCTCAACATACATATACATCGCCTCTTAGCTATCCCCGTCCCCTCTGGACACTCCCTCGCTGTGTCGTTCCTCGGACTTGACGGTGCCATGGCCAGCTAACGACATCCATGCCGACTCCGAGCAGCTGTGCATTACGCAGTGTCCATGCTGTGCGCAGCCTACTGTGCTTGATCGCACGCAGCCCGCATCGTCGCTTGCCGGGCGGTTGACGGTTCTGACTCCATGGCAGAACCACATCAGACGCCCCATAAGGCACCGAGGGAGTGTGTCCTGGTCTTCATCGTACCCTCGTCCAGCGCTTCTCGGCACCCGTTCTACCACCGTCCACCATGTCCGTGCACTCCAGCTACTCCGGCCACAGTCACCATCATCATCATCGGCATCATACACCCTCCGTGTCGTATAGAGAAGCACCTTTGGCGGCCACCCCGTCTTACGGCAGCGGCTACAGCGGCGGATATGTCGATCGCGCCATTAGCCCGGTCGCCCCACCTCCTGGGGCAGATCCTCAGCTCTGGCAGTGGTTCAGTGCAGTAAATGCGACGCATTCCGGAGGTATCACAGTACACGAGCTGCAGAATGCTCTTGTTAATGGTGCGCGAACAGCCCGCATCGGCTGAATGGCGCTGGGCTAATCAGGATCTCGGTATGCTATGCGATCAGGCGATTGGTCGAGTGAGTGTCATCCATGCATGGACGGAACATTCTCAGGGTCGATGCCGGCAAAGAACATGTATGCTAACGGACGTCTTAATTGCAGAGTTTGATCTCGACACAGTGAAGATGCTTATGAATATGTTTGTGAGTGCCTTGACTTTCCTGGACAAAGCAGGCGTTGCTTAGCAATCGGTCTAGGACGTCGATAGAAGCGGAACTATCGGATTTAATGGTGAGTCGAACATAGAGCGCATGTAGAATGACGATTCATCGCAGGCACAGAGTTCTGTGGCTTATGGCGGTATATTCAAGAATGGCAGGGTGTCTTCAGGCACTTCGACAAGGATAGGTCGGGTTCTATCGAAGGGTATGAGTTGGCAGAAGCATTGCGTAGCTTTGGCTACAACCTCTCGCCTTCCCTCCTGACGCTCATTGAACAAAAATATGGTATGTCTCGGCGGCCGCTCTGACACACAGGATCCACTCATGAGTCATACTACATCCATTATAGCGTCTGCACCAATGAGCGGGTACGGACCTCCGCCGGGCATTACGTTTGATCGATTCGTTCGTGCATGCGTTGTCGTGAAGTCGCTCACAGAATCCTTCCAAAGGTATGTAGACGTCAGGTGGCCTCATGTTGAGGTCATCCGAAGCTTAACTACCAATAGAGTCGACACAGATAGGGATGGCTGGGTACAGCTGAGCTATGACGAATTCATGAAGGTCCGTGTCTTCATCCTCATTTCTTGGCGCGTACTATTTGCGGTCCTCTGACTGTCTCTGGCAGATTGTTCTCAGCATGCCGTGATGTAACAATCAAGACACTGGCATCGAGAGTGAATGAAGAGAAGTCTTCTGTCGGAATGTCATTGTTTGTCGAGCCGTCCTTCAGTGCTGTAACGATGTTGGTAGCAGCGAAGCTGTGTAGTACTTATTTGTAGTTGTACGTCGGGCGTCGAATTGCCCCTTCAGCGTCCTCCGGGACTATCGGAAGTGTGTTAACGTGTTCGTGATTACGCTACCTTGAACTCAGATCGACTCAGAATGGGCCGATTGGGGAGGACCGGTCTCGTCAGACGATACGCGTCTCCGGCCGGCCAACACAGAACTTCATTCGCTCGTACGCTTTGTAAAGACGGGGATGATGACCAGCCGCTTCATGACCATCATAACTTATAGGTGTTTTTGGCCTCATATGGCTAGAGACACAGCCGAATATCACACTACTCAGCGCGCGGGAGCACTACAGTAGAATTCAATGTCGATTGTGCTTGGGGCACGATGATCCGCAACGGCGCACGGTCACAGCTGCACTGGGGCATTTCGCAGCAAGTAGGCATTGTCTGCGTTTTTGCTGTTTGGTATATTGGTACAAGGTGGTCCTAATGTACATAGCAATGCATTAAATGTCAATGTCAGTGGAACAGTCAAGAGGTAACACGGGGGGTCTGCGCATTTTCATGTGATCCGAGTCCTGGTCCCGACTGCCCGGTCGACCAACAATCCCGGGATCATGCATCATGCCTCGTATATTGCATTGGCAGCATCTAATGCCCTCGCGCCAGTCTACCACCATCTCCTGCGCCTTTTCTAACCCAGACGACCGCGACCGCCGCCATGGAGTCCAAGTTCAACATCCCAGTAGCATTTCCAGCAAACGTGGACTACTCAAGGCAGGCCGTTGAGGTGCCGGGGACAAGAAAACCTGGCCAGACAGGTACGTCACGGCCGCAACTCGGACGCGTATCATTGAGTGACACGTACATTGCAGGACATTACCGCTCGAGTACGCGTTCCCTTGCTCTGTGACGCGAGAAGGCTGAAGGACTGCTATTCAGCCGCGTACCCGTTCCTGACACTGGAATCTCCTGGCGCTCTCACGACATGCTGGGAGATCTTCGAGGAGGGTTTGAGTAGATCGAATGGAGGGCCCTGCCTTGGCCGCCGTCCCCTCGTATCCAAGGAGCCTCTTAAGTTCGCAGATTATTATGTATGGGAGTCGTGGGCCCAGATCGACACGCGCAGACGAGCGATTGGTAGTGCCCTTCATAACCTATTCAAGAAAGGGACATTAGGTGGTGGACAGCTGGAGACTGTTGGCATATGGAGTAGAAACACTCCCGGTACGTTTAACACTCAGTCGTGCTTGACAACCATCTCATTGCCAGAGAAGAATGGCAGCTCCTCGATTGTGCTCTGCATGCGTATGCAAAGATAGGTGTCGCCCTGTATGACACGCTGGGGAAGGATTCAGTGGGTGAGCGCATATATGCTACTGATTGGGTTTTGCTTGTTTTCAACAACCGTTTCTTTGTCTGCCAGAGTATATGTGAGTGGCCGTGCTCTACTGAAAGGGCAGTTGATGGAATGGATATGTAGCATCAACCACGCAGAAACGACCGTGGTGTTTGCCACTTCAGAGCACGCGCAGTTCCTGCTGAAGCTTGCGCCCTCCGTCCCCAGACTCAAGATGGTCGTGATCATGGACGACATTCCAACCGAGGCCAAGGATATCCTAGTCGCGTGGGGCAAGGATAAGAATGTCCAAGTCTTGGGTTTACTCGACTGTATGTACATGACGTCAAATGTACCACTATTCGCTTGCGCATTGACCTTGCCACACCCGCAGTGGAAGCGATGGGTGCCGCTGATCTGGTCGAGCCTATCAAGACGAGACCGGACCAACTTGCCACGATCTGCTACACCTCGGTAAGTTATGCATCTGCCCAAATCGCCGGGAAGCCTGGTTAATTCGCCGGTAGGGCACCACCGGGAATCCCAAAGGTATGGACAGCTCGTGTGCGGCGTGGGGACGATGCTGAGCCCGATCAAGGCGCACTGTTGACCCATGGCAACCTCGCCAACGCCGTGAACGCTCAACTGAGTGGGTACGTCCCACAAGGCGACGATATTTGTGCTGTCTCTTACCTACCATTGGCACACATCTACGAGGTACGCTTGTGATATGTCTCCGCACGCAAGACTGACCCTTCGATCTGATCCTCATCATTACAGCGTGTGATGGCGCTCTGCAACCTTGCCATGGGTGGGCGTATCGGATATTCGACGGGCGACCCGTTGAGGCTGCTTGAGGACATGCAGATCCTCAAGCCGACATTTGTTGCCACTGTCCCCCGGGTGTTGAACAGGGTCTACCAGGTCGCGATGGCAAATGCCGAGGCGCCTGGATTGAAGGGCATGCTGTTCAGACACGCCACGGAAGTCAAATTGCAGCAGCTACGCGCCACTGGTCAGCGGACTCATGCCCTTTGGGATCGATTGGTCTTCCGCAAGGTCGGCGTTCATAGCTCACGCGTGGTGTATGTACCTTACCTCGGTGGGATAGGTTGCTGCCGCCTTCGGCGGTAGGGTCCAACTCATGTCGTGTGGCTCTGCGCCTATCAGCTCTACCGCCATGGATTTCCTTCGTATGGCCCTGCTTGGCGATCTCTTGGAAGGTAATTCTCGCTTTGCGTTGCAAAATCTTCGTTTTGCTGATGTCCATGTGGATGCGTAGGGTAAGGAAATACACAGCTTTTCCGATAAGCATTAATGGCAAGGCCTCTTCAGGTACGGAATGACTGAGAACGGCGGAACTTGCACGCACGTATGGCAGTGCGACCCTTCATCCAGTGGCACAGTCGGGCCTCCTCTCTGTAATACGGAAATCAAGCTGATTGACGTCCCTTCCATGGGCTATTCCGCCGAGGACAAGCCCTTCCCGCGTGGTGAAATTTGCTTTAGGGGTGATCACAGCTTCAAGGGCTACTACAAAGGTCGCTTTCGTGCAGTTTAGCTCCGCCACTTTCGAGACTTACGTTGGGTGCAGACGAGAAGAACACCAAGGCCACGATTGACGCGGACGGCTGGATTCACACCGGTGATGTCGGCCTTATGGACAAATGCGGCAGGCTGAAGATTATCGACCGTGTCAAGGTGAGTGAATTCCACAGCTTGGAATTAGGCATGCATGCTTATCATCCGGATCCTAGAACATTATGAAGCTGGCACAGGGCGAATACGTCGCGCTCGAGAACATTGAGAACGTCTACAGCTCATGTCCGCTCGTGGCTCAAGTCTTCGTGTACGGCGATTCGTTGCAGTCCTACCTGCTCGCCGTCGTCGTCCCTGATCCCGTGCTCCTGTCACATCTACTGTCGAAGCTGGGTCGGCACGTGTCATCGGCCGACATCCCTGGCTTGCAAGAGTCCCTCAGTGACCCCAAGGTCAACGCCGCGGTTCTCTCGGAGCTTACGAAGACGGCGCAGGAGAACAAACTCAAGGGGTAGGCGTACGCATCCTCCGACGTGTCTCAATCTCACTTGAGGAATCCGCGCAGCTTCGAGATGGTCAAGCGCGTGTATCTCACCATGGAGCCTTTCACCGTCGACAATGGTTGCCTGACGCCCACGTTCAAGATCAAGCGGTGCGCTTTCTGTGCATGATATCTGCAGGTGATGCTGACCCCTTGTTTGCAGGAAAGAGACGTATGAAAGGTACAAAAACGAGCTCAATGCGCTCTACGCTCTTCCTTTGCCCACGTCCGCTAAGCTCTGAACTGACATATCATTTTGTATTTATATGATTCGTTTTACTGTGTATATCACTTATGCTTGGCCTATTGGGGCTCCTGGTCCATATGGCACTGCTCCCGGCAGCCACACAGAGCGAACGATGGAGCAAAAAGTTCCAAACTGCTTTGGCATTGGTAAGTTGAATGTTTCCGGAGTGGCAGTACTGAATACGCCCATGTTCTTAATCTCGGTAGAGGAGTGGCCTTGCCTACGCGCTGACTATGCCTGGAGTAGAGGGAGCAGCCCGGAATGCCATATCTTTGTGTAGTGTAGAGAAGTGGTCTTAAGAGATGAATCCTCTCCCGCCCCCGCCCCCCTCTGCTTACTCTGGCACGCGATGTTGTTGCAGCGTCGTTACAGTGCTCTCAGTCGATCTCAGGCTGGAAGACTCTACATTAGCGTAACTGACGGCAGCTCGCTTGAGCTGATACTATATTATTCACTAGATAAGCAACATGACCGCGAAGGTTCTGATACAATATTCGATGCTTAACACTACCATTGCTCCTCCTTCAGCCAAAGACCCGGCTGCGGGCATCTAGATGCAGGACCACGCGCTGCAGTCACGCCGGTCGTATGATACAAGGCTATGGCATGCATTGGCTCGCCTCGATAGCAAGACAGGATCTAGTGCAAACAAAAGCATTACAACAAACAAGGATGATGCAAATGTATGAAGACATGCGTATGCAACGCGTCTACATGGATGCAGGAAGAGGTTGATGAATATCGTCTAAATCATACTGTGGTGGGACAATGCTCTTCTACCGGTGCAAAAATGCTGAAGTCCACCTGTGGCCCCGGAAAGAGACAGAAGATACGGGTGGGTGTTTACTTCGGGACGGGGCGCGCCCGACGACCCTCTGCGATACTGCGAGACAGAGTGGTGCCGAGGAAGGAGATGATGGCCATGACAAGGACCCACAGGTACCGGAGCAGGAAGAAGTCGAAGCCGTTCGAGAACGCGAAGAGCGAGCTCGTGAATGCGGGGGCGAATGATCGCGCGAAGCACTGAGTCATGTAGGTTAGAAAGGGGGATGGGTCGTCGTGGGGAAAATACACACCATAAAGAATTGGCACAGGCCGTTGGTCGAGCCCAGTGCTGATGGGTCGGGAGCAGCTTCTTTGACGAGGATCATGCTCACGCTGGGATGACGGCACGGATGAACATTCACCCACATAGGAATACATTAACGTTGAGGCACTCACGAATATGCCAGGCAAGCGGTCCGTGCAGTCAGGAGCAGCCCAGCGATGCCCATCCAGATGAACGTTCTAGCCGCTGCAGTCGGCTCGCCGGTGACCTCATCAAGGCCAGCACGCGCGATGAGGTTCAGGCCGGGCATGAGCACATAGCAGAAGGGCCAGATCGCCATGAACACGTTGTACATCCTCGCGTGGTCGAAGCGCTTGAGGAGGTATGGCATGCAGAGCAGCTGGAGCAGCACGGACGCCACCCCGGACAGGGCGAGCGCATAGCCGATCTGGTGCGTCTGGAGTGTGAGGATCAGCGGGGAAACTTGGGGAGAATGCCGCGGACCAGGGTGAGGTGGAGGGGTCACTGACCTGGAAGTTAAGCCCGCCGCGCTCGATTGCGGAGTACGAGAAGAGGACTAGGCAAGGAAGCACGTCAGCTCGAGCCCCGCCACTGCGCGTCTGGCGCTACGCACCGAAGGTTACGTCGAACCCGGTGTTGCTGGGACGCGGTGGAGTGCACGTCAGTGAGTATGATGGCCGCGGCGAAGGCAGGCGCACGGAGCTTCACTCACAGGAAAGCGAGCGCGAAGCCACTGACGCAGAGCGCCTTGATCAGCGGGACTGACAGCAGATATCGGATGCCCGCCGCTTGTGGCGGCTTCTCCGGATCCGCGCTCCTGTGCTCAGACCTGACCTGCCGGATAGGTACATAGTCCCCCTTGTTGCGTTTGCTGGGTAGTGTCTGCCGGCGTTGTTGAGTAACGATTCACGGTACAGGCAACGCGCATATACCCACCTCGTCGAGGAACATGTACACAAGCAGAGCGCCGCAAATGGAGAGACAACCTGCGACGAAGCATGGCAGGAAATATGGGTACTCTCTGAGGAAGTCGTAGTTGAAAAGGTCCGGGAAACGCTCTGCAGGGTTAGAGAAGGTGCCCCCTAGCAGGGGACCAATGATGGCACCGAGCGGCCAGAACAGGCCGTAGATGGGGAAGGCTATCGCTTGGTTGGTCGAGTCGGTCATCTCACCGAGCACGGAGTGGATCACTGCGATGTTGCCGGAGAAGATACCAGCTGGGGGAGGGGAGGGGAAGGATTGTGATGTTAATACGTATCATAAAGGCAAGCATATGGCGCTCACGTACCTACACATCGCGCCAGTAGGATGCCAGCTAGATTGTGTGCGGTACCAAGGATTATAGTAGACAGACCGATGCCCAGTATGCCGGTTAAGACGACTGGACGACGGCCAATTTTGTCTATAGTAATTGTGAGCCTCGCCGTTGATAAAGTACCGAAATTCAGCAGCGGCTCACCAGATATCCGGGCCCAATTGTAGATACAAAACAGCTGTGAGACAGCAAAACTACTCTCTACCATACCGCTGTAGAACCCAATCTTGGAGGGGTCACTCGTTAAGTGCAGGCGTTCCATCATCTCATTCACATAAGGGAATATCTGAGTGAAGGCAATCGGGTCGACCAGCCTAATGGCGCAGAGGGTAGCTAACTGAGCCTTTGGCAGGGGCGTCACCCGCTGAGGCCCGTCTTCATACTCCATCTCGAACTTCTGTTCCTCGAGGGCGCCATGGCTGCTTTCGACGTCGTGCTCGTCAAAAAGCCGTCTCGCAGCCTCACTGTGCGCGGACTCGCTGGAGGAGCCGAGTTTGAGAGACGCCATGACCGCTCTGAGCAGGGGGGAGGGTCGGCGCGAGGGAGCTACACGCACCAAGAAAAGGGCGGGTACACTTATAGCTGCCTAGCCAATGGCTGTTAAATCACGCTGAATTATGGAGATGAGGGGTCCGATGACGGATGTAATCATTTACGTCTATAAACAAGGAGAAGCCGCTGCCTTACTGTTCCGCGGGAATCCTCTTCTCTGTCCCATGCGGAAGTGCATGCACGTCGTACAGCGACGTCGGCGTAATGTACGCACCACTGATGACTGCGGTCGCCACGTCGCCGCGTGCTCGACGCTCCCCACCAAGCCCATGTCTATTTCGACATTTAAGTCTGGGTGGGGAGGGCTCGAGGCACGGAGTCGAGGAGCGGACTCGGAGGAGCGTGTTTCCAGGTGCCGTTCGGCGACTCGAACGGCGAGAGGTCCAGAATGTGACGAAGAGTCAGAAGGCCGATATGGCCAGCCCGGCACGCGCGACAAATAGGCGCAAACAGAGCTGCCACCAGCCATCGGCCGTTCCGCAATCGCCGCTCACCTAGCTTGGCTTGGACGCGCACATACCGCCGCCGCCATCACATACCGTACCCTCTCACAGCCTGTATAACACCATCCTACCATGACCTGTAATGCCGACAACTTCGTCCTCGTGGCCCCTCGCCCTGTGCGACTAGCCGCCCCGAGTGCTGCCGCTCCTTACCCCCCCTTCCAAGGCGCCCTCAACCGTCCGCAGACCCGCGTCGCCAGTGTGCGCCTTGTCGCCGATGGCGGCGATCGCCTCAAACTGGGCGACGACGTCTTCCAGATGCAGGACGATATTGCGAAACCGACCGAGTCTCCCGACAGGGAATCCGTATCTCCTCGCGCCTCTCCCCGGTATGTTTACCTTCCTGACCTCTCCCCCCAGCAGGACGCGATCGCTCCCGATCTGCCGATGAGTCTCCCGGTACGTTTGGACTGAGCAAAGCTGAATGCTGTCATTCATTTCTAGGGCCACCCCGTCCGAAGCTCTGGAGGAGTTCTTGTCCATCCTCCAGTCGTCGAGTTTCCGCTTCCCGCCCACCTCCCCGATCCTCCGCGCCAACAATAGCAACACCCAGCATACCTTCTTTTACCGCGCGCCATCGAGCTTGAGCACGTCCCACCCAGACGGGCTTGGTCTCTCTCTGAGTGACGCCGGGGAGATGAGAAAGGACAGCGCCACGCCTGCGTACCCTTTCAAGCTTCTAGGCCCTGGGTCTCTCGGTTCGTACTGATTCTTCCGATGTCCTTTGCCGCAAGCAACTGATCGTCTGATGCTTTCCCTCCATACCTTCTTCGACTCATCGCTTGTCGCACCGTACGTATTGCAGCTTCGCCTGTATCACGCACCCACACGCGCAACCCCTTCCAGCGTCACCCGTCCTACGAGAACGCCATCGCTGGTATTCTCCGTCCGCTCTCCGCTTCTCCTGGGCCCCTCTCCCCTGGATCACCTACCATGGTCGCCATGTCCCCAGCGGCTGTCCCGCTGCCCCTCCCAACCCCCGACGAGCTCGAGGCGACCTCATAGATGCCGCTCGCCACTTCGGTCAGCATCCCCTACGTGGAACGTGTATCTCACCGCACTCTTTTTTCAGCATATACTACCTATAACCCCAGATGACAGCTATGAACCCTTCCCGTGTATCTCTACCTATACTGTACATCTGTTGATATTTACGGCGAGATGTGCCCACCGTATACCTCTCGTGTTTTTTATTGCTTTGTTTCGTTACGTTCCCGATTGGTTTCTACACCGGCTGCGTAGCATCTCGAACCACTTGTCATAGCTCCTTCCTGGACGTAGTATACATTCGCTATAATAGTGAAGACTGTCTTTTCTTTGCTTCGCTTGCAGATCCCTCGAATTGTTGGATTCAAGTCCACCGATTACAATTTGAATTTGAGGTCGACGGCACTGTTGTTGACGGTATACAATGGGTCGGCGTGAGCCAGTCAGACTCAGCCGCCCTGCATATCTTCAGTTTGAACTATCATCATGTCCTGCAGAACATGACTGTCTGTTCGCCGCAGTATTCTGTGATTTGACTTCAAGAGCAGTCACAATCACAATGACGGGCGGCAGCGAGACACCCAACAGTAAGACGTGCGTATCATACTATACGTCTGTCCTTGCTCCGTCTTCCAAACTAAGCCGAGTAACTTACTCGTTCTAGGACAGGCCCTGATGCAAGTATCCCCAGCTTGCGAACGGGATACTGCATCATCATCTCAGCCGTCCTCTTCTTCGTCCTCGGTAGTTATGCAACGCTCTTGAGCGCGTTCTACCCGCGCACTGGTGTATGGGTGCGTTGATCGTCTACACCTCTCATTAGTTCAGTCGCTGGAGTAATACACATGACACCGCAGATCCTCGACGTGCTTGCAGCGGACACGCATTACAAGTACTTCATCCTGTTCCTGATACCCACGACGTCGTACTTCGTCATCGCAAACTGGGTCGGGTGGCAATACTACCGCCATTCTTGAAGGGCACATGTCCGCCGCTCACCGAGACGCTATGGCAACCCGCTTGCCTGCTTGCGTGAGCGGACCGCTTAGGGTTTGCATCGCGAAGAGGCGAAGATCTCTCGAAGTGAATGAGGTGCTTCGACGAGGGTAAGAAGGATGACACGGGACTACCAACAAGTAATCTGACAAAACAACCTCGGGAGTCGGGATCAGTCCGCCGTTCTGCTCTTCTTCCCCTTTCGTCTGCCCTCCGCGTCCTCGTCATCATCCGCGTCTTCCATCGCGTCCCAGACGTCATCATCCTCCGCCCCCTCTTCTTCAGTCTTGTCAGCCGACACCGCCTGTGCGGCATCCTCGCTCCGGTCCCATACTACGATGGTCGGTATAGCCTTCATGTACACCTTGTCCAGGACCTCCCCCTTGTGCTCCTGCTGCTGCCCGGGTTCCTTCGGTGGAGGGTACGTGCTGTGCAAGCGGAGGAAACGGTCTTGCGCTACGGAGGCGAGGAAGGAGGGTGCAGGTGCGAGGGAGGACACTGCTCCTGCGAGACCTATGGGCGAAGTGGGGGTTAAATGAAGCTCGAACGGAGGCTCGGGATGGGATGCACCCTTGTATCCGTAGATGACTTGCCCATTGCGGAGGTCAAGGGCAAACAGATTCGAGCCGTTGTCTGAGACGAAGACCTCACTGTGGGATGCATGAGCGCGCTCGTGTCGGAGCATACGGAGGACTCACTGCTCCGCAAACCCTTTCTCAACCGTCCTGACTCCGCCGACCTTCCCAATGCCCTTCCAATCGGCTACGGGACGGCGTGCAGCGCGGGTGTCATACCGGCGGACATGACCATAGTGCGTGCCTGCTAGCAGATGGTGCTGTGACGTGGAAGGCGACGGTTGGAGGTATGTGAGGGAGGTGTTGTGAACCGGTTGCCGTAGGCTGAGTCCGTCATTCGGTACCTGAAGCAAGTAAGACTTGAGACTTTCGTAAGACGGACAGATGAAACGGATACGTGCGTTCTTGGCTCTCCAAACTTCTCCGGAGAGCAGCTGGTCGCCCCTCTTCCTCTTCTTGTTGTCGGCGTCGGCGGTCCTGTCTCGGGGCGCGAACGCGCTTTCAGTGTCCCAGACGGACAGTTCCACCTCATCACCGCCATATGCAAATGTCCGACCATCATGAGATAATCTCCAGTCACTTAAGCGCATCGGCAGAGTGGATGTCTGAGCTGACGGTGGAGTATTGTCTTCGCCTAGCGTCATTGAGCGAAGCGCACCATTAGACGTGCACGAGAATACACGTCTGTAAGGAAGTGCCAATGATTAAGCTATAACATCTGAAGATTTAGAATCCTGCTCACTTCTCCAATATTGATAGCCCAACGTATCTCTGCCCTGGTTTCAATCGCGTCTCCCTCCATTGGACAGCTACGTCGGCGGTTTCGTCTTCCTGTACGCGATATGTATACGCAGAACCATCTGCACAGGCTGAGGTCAACTTCGCTTGAACATGTCGACGTCAGTGACTCTTTTCCACCAACCAGTGCGCGTTCCTCACCACTCTGTCTGCGCTGACGACTGAGAAAGCGAGCTTTTGCACAGGGATGGGTTTTGCCTCGCCAGAAATGCTCGAGATAATCTTTGTATCGGACTTCCACTCTTTCGAGGCGGGATCTCGTACATAGCGAATAGATTTTACCGAACCGAGCTCGTCTCCGGCGAAGAATCGAGGCATGGCGAGAGAGCGTAGAGAGAAAACGGCGAGCCGCAGATCGGGATCACACTCTAGGCGATCGTGTAGGAATCCACGTGCTACCAGTCCCGCTCTCTCGGCCCCGCCCCGCTCTCAGGCCGGAACGCCTACTACTGCAATCGCCATCCGGAGGCCTCTCTGGGTCGTGCCATCTACGCTCTTGCTAGCTCTGGTGCATTGACTCCGACTTCGTGATGGATGCGCCTCTGAAGGAACTTGCGAAGTTACAGAAGTTGGCGGGGGACTCATCGTCGTCAAAGGGCAAGAGTCCGAGCATCAACGACTCGCTAGACTCGCTCCTGCAGTCACTTCAGGAAGTGAAGGATAGGCTGCAGGTCGGCACTGCGACGGATGAGACATTGACCATTCTATCAAAGACCGTGGAGTCGAGGAAGAAGGAAGTGGACGAGCGGCAGAAGGAGGTATACAATGCGCTCGCTAAGATTGGGAAGGCACTGGATAAGGCGAGTCATACCGTACTGGTACAGTACGCCAGGACTATATTTACGCTCGAGCAGAAATTTCAAACACCTCTTCCAACATATGCTCCTTTGTTTCAGTCAGAAAGTGCACATGCCACTCTGGAGCGAACAATAGCACTGCATTTCCTGAGGACAGGACAGTCCAAGACAGCGGAGACCTTCATCGAGGTACGTGTCTGTCTGTTTTCCACTTGCGCACGCTGAACACCTACCCAGGAATCCAACGTCGATATTGACGCAGACACGCGACTGAAGTTCAAGGAACTCCACGAGATTGTGACTGCTCTCAAAGAACAAGACATCGGACCTGCACTAGAGTGCGTGCGCCATAGCCTCCCATGCAATCATCAAAGTGATGTGTATCTACAGATGGGCTGAACGCAACCGGACATTCCTCCAGAAACGTTCATCCCCGCTCGAGTTCCTCCTGCATCGTTCGCGGTACACACGCTACTTGTTAAGTCCTCCTCCTGACGGAGGAGACTGTGCCGCGATAACCTACGCCAAGTCCTACTTCCCGCCTTTCTACAGCCAGCACGAGCCGGAGATCCGCCGGCTAATGTGCTGCCTGCTCTACCTGCCGGTCTCGCGCCTGCAGACCTCGCCTTACGCCGACCTCGCCTCCCCGTCGATGCATCTCGACCTCGAGCCCATGTTTGCGAAGGAGTACTGCGCAAGTCTAGGTATGAGCAGACAGGTGCCGTTGCGCGTCGTCGGCGACATCGGTGGCGGAGGGGCGCTCGCGCGTATAGAGAAGGCCAGGAGCGTCATGCGCGAGCGAAAGAGCGAGTGGAGCCATACAGAGGAGCTGCCTGTGAGTTTGTTGTGGTCTGGTTCACCAGAATCGGTACTCAGCTTGTATTCAGATTGAGATACCTCTCCCGCCTGAGAACAGGTATCACTCGATCTTCGCGTGTCCTGTCTCGAAGGAGCAGTCGACGGACCAGAATCCGCCTATGCTGATGGGCTGCGGACATGTCATCACGAAGGACAGCTTGCAGAAGCTGAGCAAACCTGGAGGGTATGTGGTCCTCGTGTTTCGGCACTGAAAGTGAGCTGACCGACTGCGGCTTCTCCCATCGTAGCCGGGTGAAATGTCCGTATTGTCCTGTCGAGTCGCAAGTCGGTGCGGCTCTTCGTGTACACTTCTAGTTGTGACTACTTTGTCGTCGTTTGGTTTGCATTGTACTCGATAGCCTGTACCATTCTGTACCATTACCATCATGTGCATTATATATCTACATTGTTACCGGAGTCGTTTGGACTGCTATGCACATGGTAGATAGCAATCAAGACCACTTCTTCCTTTAAATGAATGCACTCTCGCCATCGACACGTTGGAAAGCTTGATGAGGCGGCGATTTATAGTAGTACATAGCTTTTAATACATAGCGCAGAGTTCCGATTAGTTCTATGAGTCGCGGTGGTGTTACACGAGGTCTATACTACGAGTAGTTCGCTCCTGCGGAAATTTACTTCCCAGTCATACTCTTACAAGATCCGGAGAGTCGTCGATTGCACTACGAGAAGATGTGACAGCCCTCAAAGTCCTGTAAGTCTCAGTTAGCATCCGATGAATGAGCAAAAAACGTTAACAGTCTACTCACATCCGCGGGGTCGTTAAACCTCAAGCCCATATCCAGCCCGTTGATCTTCTCCATCTCCTCGTCGGTCAGCCTCCAACTGCTCTCACCGACACGCAAGTTCTGCTCCTGCAGGCATACATCGTCCGCCTTCGGGATGATCGCGAGGCCGCGCTGAACAGCCCACTTCAGCAGGATCTCTGCCTGCGTCTTGTTGTGCGCGTCCGCGATCTGCGTGACGACGGGCTGCATGAAGAGCGAGGGAGCGTGGACTGCCTTCGGCATCTTGAGCTCGAGGAAGCCCTGCGGGCCGAAGGAGCTGTAGGCGGTCACGGCAAGTCCCTGGGACTGCGCGTAGGCTACTGCACGCGGTTGAGCATTGTATGGATGGATTTCTGCAGTGCAAGAACAGTGTGAGTAAGGCAGATGCAATACGAGGGGCAAATATACTGACCGATTTGGAGAACGGCGGGCTTGACACGCGCATACTTGAGCAGGTCCATGAGCAATGCGCTGTTGAAGTTGGATACGCCGAGATGGCGGATGAGCCCCTCATCTACGAGCTCCTCCAGTGCTTCCCAGGTCTCGCGGATCGGGACCCGTGAGTGCCGGACCTCGCTCTCGCCGTCGTAATACCAACCTGAATGACCGTCAGCATTCGTCATTGTGAATAGGTGCCCGCGGTTGGGAAGCAAGCGTACCTGGCGGATACCGGGTCTCGATCGGGACATAGGCCAGGGAAATGGCTGTGCGGAGTTTTAGTATGACCGGGTGCAGACTGGTCAAGCACGTACGGAAGTGTATGTAGTACAGGTCGAAGTAATCGACGCCCCAATCTTCGAGGGACTTCTTGACGGCAGCCCGGACGTGCTCCTTAGCGTGGAATGTCTGCCAAAGCTTAGAGGCAACCCAGACGTCCTCGCGCTTGACGACGCCGTCTGCGAGGGCACGCGTCAAGCCTTCGCCACAGGCTTTCTCATTGCCGTAATCTAGGAACACACCATCATTCAGCAACGCAGATGGAATTCGTGAGCAAACACGAGGCGTACCGCAAGCGCCATCGAGGAGTCGATAGCCAAGCTGCAGGCTAGTGTAGATAGCCTTGGGCGCGATCTCGTCAGAGTGTTTCCAGGTTCCAGCGCCGATTTGTGGAAGCTGGCTCCCGTCGTAGAGGGTAATGGTAGGTTCGTTCAACCGCGGAAGCTTGATTGGCTTGAACTCTCGGACCATCGTTGACTGTGTTGAGTGTATCGTTGTTGCACACTTACAGCGTGCTCGACCGCGTACTTATACCACTACGGAGCATATTCGGTACGATAGCGGAGGTATGGGAGTAACTAGAGACGCCATCTACTCTGGTCGAGGAGCAGAGACCCTCGGCCGGAATGCATCTGGCCAGGAAGGAGCGCCACTTCTAGGCCAAAGGCGGGAGGACCTCACTCGAAGCGCTCAAGCGTCACTGGCGGTAAGGAGTGGCTGGAAGTGGCTAGGGCCTGTGGCCGCAGTCTGGGCAAGCGAGTGTTCCGGAACCGAAATCACCACCACAAAGCTGTTAGAATTGAGCAGCCCCTCTCGCTGATGAAGGGAAAGGGAGCAGCAACGACGAAGGAGACGCGGACTGGACGGAGGCAGGCTGACAAGCAGACTAGACGAAGACAGAGGGGTGTGGGACTTCCTTTTCTACTTACTTCATCCCATTGCTTCGAACACTACTATACATCACTCCTGAAGCTTAGGCCAAGGACATGCGCAGCGACCCGAGGCAGTCGAAGCGGACGAAGAAGAGTAGCACGGTCGTGTTTATAAATTATATCTACATAGGGCGTAGCCCTCAGCGACTATGAATGGGACTAACTAGCTAATTAACTAAATAACCACCAAGAAGGGTGTGCAAGCATGAGTCCTGGCTAAGTTATAAGGAAGAATCTCGGAGGAATATGGTGCCAGCTTTACCGTCAGGGGCGACGGCTGGCTGGACCAGGCCGGTAGTCACAAAGGAATGCTCTGGCCAGTGGAATCCTAAATCTCTGTACTACTTACGCTCAAAAAACCATGAATAAATGCGACCTATTGCGGGTGCGTTCTAGGCAGCGGTGAGTTCATGACGTGCGGAACAACACTGGCAGCAAACCGGCTCGGACAAGGGGTCAACCGATCCCGTTGTACATACCATGCTGGCTAACTCTGAGTCAGTGATATTTGCCTTCTGGCTGGTCCTCCGGGTCTTAGGTGACAGGCCGCTAGAATTGTCGTGGCGATCAGGATTGGAGGCGCAGAACTCGAGCCATAAGAGGTTCCCAAAGTAGCGCTACAATCGGACGCGTTGCATCATACTATTACAGCACGCATCGTGCCAAGCCTACAGCACGTAAATTGTCATACCAAGATGTACGAACTGGAACTAAATGGCGCATACCTAATATATAGAGGATTTTCTGTCTTTTACGGCAAGATCCAACTCCTGTCCTACCAAGACATCAAACTCAGGAGCGTCGCCTTTCGGACAGCCTAGATAATTCAGTTCACCCGTCACCGCCCGCACGCCCTTACCAGTGCGCTCTCTATGCACCGTCCACAACCAGCGCACAGCATGGTCCACGAAGAAGGGCCCAACAGGGTACCACTCAATCTCCTCGAGTGTCGGGCAATTCTCCGCGAACAGACGCATCATCGGTGCGACGAATTTGCGCTCGCAGGGCTCCTGCCATGCAAGCATTGCCAGATGCGGATCACCGATCGCCTCGTCTGGATTGACGGGTTTGTTGAGCACCTCTTGAATACTTTTTATTCCTTCCGCAATGTCAATATCGGAGAATTCGTATATCATCCGTATGTGCTCTAGGGTGAATGGGGTACCTTCTTTGAGTTTGGGGTAGTGTTCATCAAGGTTGACGAACTCGTGGTCCTGCATCGTGTACGGGAGATTGACCGGAGGCTCGACTTGCCAAAGTGGAGACGGAGAAGTCGATCCGCCGCACCACTTGAACCTCACAAGGTCGCCCCAGCAGAACGCCAGCTTGCGCAGATGCGACCACTTCTTGAGGCTCTCGGCGCACGACCGCATGAGCCCAGTGAAGTTCCAGTCTTTGTAGTCCGTGTGGTAACCAAGCCGGAGCACTTCGAGTCTAGGGAGGCGAGGTGCCATCGTTGCCAGGAAATCGTGCAGGCGGACTATGCGGAAACCCATGTCCTCCCATTCATCTTGACTGTCAACTTCGAGCGCAAGAGCGGTAGCCGCGTACCGTGGCCGTGGCGAACCGACGGGTTCATGCCATTCCGTCGCCTGAGGATAGAGCGGGACACGGGCGAAGGCAAAGGCTAGGAAGGTGATGGGTGTTCCCATCGGTAGAGAATCATCGTCAAAGGCCCACCCAATTATGTCTGCAGACCTCTTGCCCTTTGGATCCGTCGGGTCAGTCCAGGTCCCTGTACCGTCGATCAGCTTCAAGAGGCCGTCAAAGCCGAAAGCGAAGTCGTCGCAGTCGGGGTGCAGGGAAATGTTCACCTCCAACAAAGTCGGATGCCGATGAATGAAGTTGTACATCAGATGGGGGGGACAGGCTGCTTGCAGGACGCTCAAGACGCGTAGCTTGGGGAAGGTAGCCTCTCGGAGGTGCGAGCAGAGCCAGCTCGAGTGCGCTTCTTCGAGGATCGATAGAGTCGTGAGCGTGTCATACGAAGGGATGGTCGCAGGGTACATGCATGTTTGGCAAGGATCACCGATGAAATGAAGTCGTAATGTTTCTAGACGTTGCCAAGGACTGAAGTTCGGGAAACCTTGCTGCTGGTCCCATATGAGGTTGAACGTCTTGACTTCTGGACACAGCCGGAATGAAGAGAGTATGTAGGAGTTTGTAACCGCGCTCCAACAGCTGAAGGACTGGAGTTTAGAAAAGGGAAGACAACGGGGCGAAATTGCTCCCGGTAGGTCGAAGTACTCATGAGCCAACGACTTATCCGTCATGCGTCCAATCTGTATGGTTCTGATGCGTTTGATGTAAGGCAAGGTCTGTACACGACATACAAGTGCAACATACCGGACATCGTGGGCATGGTGCGCGAACCCTTTCCAGAACCGCTCAGCCTCATCGAGGAATCCGTCCCATCTCGCGAACGATATATCCTTGAGCAACAGTCGCTGCGCAAATTCACGCAACCGCCTGTTGACACGTAGGACGCTGTTAAGCGTAGAGTAACGCCTTGGAACGTGATTGGCACGTTCAGCTGAGTAGCGGTACCGTAGGATTTCCCAGATGAGCTCTGAGGGAAGCATGTCGAGGCTCCTGCGAGTACGCCTCATTTTGAGCAGAGCAGAGAAACTATCACACAATGAGAGCAATCCACCGGCTGTCTGAGGTGCTGTGGATAGCAAGACCGGAGCGCAGGGTTGCGTATGTAGCGATGGTTGGGTGTCCACTAGCAGCCGCGCGCGTTCAAGAACCTGAGCCACGCGTGATCGCTCCTGTCACAATGTGACTGGTCGCGTCTCGGCTCCAAGCCTGCTTGTGGCTTGGAGCACGTGCTCGACGCGCGGGTTCGTTGAATCGTGTCCTCTTCGCGAAGTCAGTCATGCCCTTGTGAGTCCGCACTACCGTCAATGCCCTCGATCTCGCCTCCACGATCCTACCCCGATGTCGCGATTTAGGCCTCCTCGAGCTTCGTCTCCCGCAAAAGTCGTCAATACGCCTGCCACCGCAGTCGCCCAGGAGTTACTCGATGAGTCGCGCTCTACCACTACATCCATCCCCGAACTCGCCGGCCTCTCGCCCGAGGAAGTCGACTTCATAGAAGCCGTGGTTCAGCGTGCTCCTGCAACTGCCACGACCTTCTTGACCGTATTCAAGGCATACAACGATATCCTCCAGGAGCGTGGCCTCGATCCTCAAAACGAAGTCGTGTATTATGGGAAACTCTTGAAGCTCGGGACATTGAAGGGCAGAAACTGGGGCGATAAGTGGGAATCGATTAAGCAGCAGTACGGTTACGCTTCCGGAGCAGCAGGCGGCAGTCAGCGGACAACACGGGTTGCGCGAGGTAGTCCTGCTCCCCATAGGGTTACAACGCGACTGACGAGAGGCCTCGTCAAGACTGAGCCTGAAGACACATTCACCCTTCATTCCCATTTGAATGACACGGATTCAGCAGGGAATGCGACGGAGAACAACACAGCAGTCCCCCAACACCATGGCACGCCGCGTCCTGCTCGCCGACCATTCTCACCAGCGATCACATCAACTACCAACTCCTTGGGGCTCCACACAGGCCCGCCTACTACGCGCTATCCAACAGCAACGTCTCACCCACCTCATAGGCACGTACCTTTGTCGACCGATGCAGATTCTGTGATTACTGGCGAATCCGGTATCCCGCCTTCCACCATCCCACCTTCATACGGAGCGGCGGTGCGGAGTGACACTCCCATGCGTCCAACCGCTCATCCATTGTCTCGCTTAGCTGCAAAAGGCTTCCTGAGCCGACCCGCGTCTCCGTCACCCATATTGCATACAATCACTCAGCCGACGACGGCTGAGGCTGAACGTCGAATACACGCCATCAATGAAGATGACGCATGGAAGAAAATAAAAGAGGCGCAGGACTACAAGGAGGCAGATCGTTTCAGGGAAGACAAGCTGGTGGAACGCTGTTGGGACGTCTGGAAGCAGGGGTACCAGTGGATCATCGTATGCCGGCTTCATTCTGGCTGCACTGTTGCAACTGACCCTTCTTCCCAGACCACCCATGAGCAAATTGCTCAGGCCCGCGACAGCCTCATACTACGCTTAGCATTGCAGCGCTGGCGCCAGCGCACTGCCGTGCACCAAGACCTTTACGTGCGGGTGTGTGCCCTCTCAGACAGGCGTCGGCTGAAGGCAGCCATGGACCTCTGGAAAGTCACACTGAAAGAGAAGAAACAGGCAGACTGGCGGAGTTCAATGCGCGCGCGCATGAAGGCCGTCCGCGAGCGCCGGGAGGCCAAGATCCTGAAGGATGCCTGGGCGAAATGGCGGCAGTCCTATCAATCGCATCTCTCCGCGCAGCATTACAACGAACGGCTTGTGTCGAGATTCTTGAGGCAGTGGAGAACACGGCTGGCGTATTTGGATCAGCTAGATGCAGCTGCGGAACATTTGGAATATGCCAGGCAAGAACGGCAAGCGGAAAGATGCTGGGATTTGTGGCGGAGGGCCCTCGAGGTCCGGAGACAGGAGCGCGTCATGGCGGAGCGCGTAGATATGAGGATCATGGGTCAGGCCATGGACACTTGGAAAAACCGACTGTACGATGCATCTAATCCGTTCTCGTCTCTTGTTTCTGACCATCCGCGTAGGCATCAGACCCGTGTAGCAGACGAGTTTTATGACGTTGTGGTCGTGAAGCGTGCCCTTGGGGCGTGGAAGGCCGCTCGGGACCGGATACGTGTAGGTGGCAAGTACTGTTCTAGGGGCCTCATTACTCAAAACTTTCCAGATTCTTGAGAACCGTGCGGTGAAACATGTAGCCCGCCAGGACGATGTCCTGAGACGGGCCGTACTGAGGGTGTGGAAGGCGCATGAACGAGGAAGACTCCTCGACCGAGTCAGAAATGGACGACTGCTCAAGCAAGCATGGGCAGTCTGGAAAGCACGCATATTGAAGCAACGAGAGCTGGAGGGTATGTACAATTCACGACGTGTGCACCAGACGTGGTCTTACTGTCCCTACAGATCTTGCGATGGCATTTTACTCGCGGGGATCTTCCACCGTTGTGTCTGCGGCTCTCCGCAAATGGCGCGGCACATATAGCACCCACCAAAATGCCGCTAACTTCGCCGTCCACTATCACTCGGCCCAGCTACAGTACAAGACCCTTCTGGGCTGGCGCCTCCAGCTGCGGGCGAAGCTCAAGATGATCAAACAGGCTCGCATAGCGCACAAGTTCTTCCTCCAGAGGACATATTTCAAGTTGTGGCTCACCAACGTCAAGCAACAGCGACTGCAAAGGAAGCGCAAAGAGTTCCAGATACGTGTGGCCCAGAAATATTTCATTGGTATGATAGCACCGTCCAAACCCCGTAAGCCAATGGACTGACGGGTTATTTACATACTAGCCTGGCTGGTAGTTGCGCAGAAACAGCGGCAGCGCAAGATAGCTGAGGAGATAATCCGGCAGCGCATTGATATGGTATTGTGTCTTCATTCTGCTGCATGACGACTTTTTGTTCATGTTTGCATCTAGCGCATCATGTCAACAGCACTGTCGCTCTGGCTGAATCGCGTCGTCGACATCAAAGATCGCGAACTCGAAGTCATCCAGATGCGTGACAGAAGGTTGTTGAGGTAAGTGTCTCCCACGTTTCAATACGGCTACGTCCAGTGGGTACTAATATCAACTATCAGCACGTCGTTCATGCAGTGGAAGGCATTGTGTATCCGACATGTCGAAGAGCTCAGTCTTATGGAAAGCTACCAGGACGTCAAGCGAGAAGGTTTGAGTTTGGTGCGCCGCTTCATGCCAGTTGACTGACGTTTTGGCCAGAGAACATGCGGCGTATGTTCTACCGCTGGTTGACGGCGGCGAGGAAAGCGCGGCATCGGCGGCTGTATCTTCAGCAGAAGGAGGACGAGCTCAAGTCCACAGTCATCGCAGCTGCATGGGACAAGTGGAGGGAGCGTTTCCTCGATATAAGACTGCAGCCAATTGTGAGCCGCCAGAAGCTCCCATTGCATCAGATCGCTCATGTCGTTCGCAGGCCGACGACTTCCTTGTGCAGAGACAAAAGCACCTCATGTTCCGTGCCTTTGGCATCTGGCACTCCAAGACAAGGGTAAGCAATACAATCGGAAAGCAGTGACCGCATATATTCAATCCATTGGCCTCGCAGTCACTGCCTGCAGTACACTTTGACGCTTACCACACGAAGCTCAAAGCATGGAGAGTATGGCGCGATGCAATGCCCAATGCACTACAAGCCCGAAGGGCCCGAGACATCGATCGGCGTGCAGTACTCAGTAAGTATCGGCACATTATCTGGTACCCAGTGTGTAAACTCTTCTATAGCCAAAGTGTTCGAAAAATGGCACAAGGCCTATAAGACCAAGATCGAACTCAAGGCTGTTGCGTACGTACCTCATGGCACGTCAGGTTACAACGAGATTGACTGAAACGCTATATAGCCGTGCGCGATATTTGCGTCTCCCGAGCGCGGCTCCTCGGCAAGTCATCGAGCGACCTCGCACTTCTGCCTTCCCTACTCGCATGCGCTCCACTAGTCCTACGCTAGTGCCATCTTGCGCACCAGCGGACGCACCCATCGCACCCGCAAAACCGTTCGTTGTCAAACCGGGTATCGCTAGCCTGCTTTCAGCTCGGACTAAATCACCCGAGCGAGCAGGAAAACGCGATAGGGAAATACCCGTTCCCAGATCCTCACGACCGAAGCTGTCTACCCGCGCCAGTACGACGCGGGCGACAAGTCCCGCTGGATCGCAGGCCTCCTCATACGGCTTCGCGAAGGACGCGGACGCGCCGAAGTCGCGTACGCGCGCTGGGTCGAGTGCATCCGGCCCCGACATCGGAAGGAGCAGTCTGTGGCAGGAACTCCGGGACATGCAACTACGCTCGCGCCCCTTCTCAGACCGCGCTCGGTCGATCGAACCTCCATGACATGATCACAACGCATTCAAGGACAACTATCATAACTTATTGCACGTAAACTATCGATACAAGTATGATCTGAGCCTCGACATGGATATATGTAGCATGCTATGCCATTCGCACTCTTCCGGTGTCCGAGCGTTGGCATGTCGGATGTCAGACCCAGTCGGTCTCTACCTGCCGCCGATGACACTCTTCCAGGTATGCGCCTTCTCGAAACCGTTCTTGCCGAATTGGTCTACAAGCGGAATGTCAGGGACTTCGCCGGAATGAGTGATGAATACGCGCGTCTTACAATCGAGGAGCGTCTGTTGGATCTCTTGCCGGCTTGTCATGACAAACGGACCATATTGGACAACGCCCTGCTCGAGCGGTTCACCTGCAATCTGTGTGCGCAGTTTAGAGATGGTTACTTCTCCCGAGTGGAGGTGAAGGACGCACCACGACGGCTTCGGTGTTATCCTCCAAAGAGGTGATTTGCACGCCGGTCTCGTTGGCATCACCGGAGAGCACTAGCGTGTGGAACGCTTCATGTACGTTAGGCTCCTCGCCCACCTTCAGTGAGCCCTTCAGTGCTGCACAGGTGATGAGTCAAATATGCCGACTGGCCGAGTGCCGGAGACTCACTGTAGACGAACGACGTCCAGCCCGCCGCTAGAAGACACAGTGTGATGAACATGCCGTCTATCAATGTTTCATGACGGCGCACGCCACTCACGGATGTCCTGGAAGATAGATTTGTCCTTTTTGTCGAAGATGACATGAAAGTACCAGCAGCCGCCGAGCGGGCGGACGGGGGACTCCACACCGTAAGTCTTGCCACTGATGACTTTGATCTTCACCCCGCCGTCCGGACCTTCCGGGAACGCGGTAGGGATCCTGCAGGCAAGCAAGCATGAGACAACGCCGCCGTGCGGGGAGCGGAAGAACGCACTCCTCTGGGTCTAGCTCCTGGTAGGAGGGCTCGACCATCTTGTATTGCTTCGGGAGGTCGACCCAGAGCTGGAGGCCGCGAGGCTCAGGGATGCCGGGGCCTTGTACGGGCATCTCTGCGTGGATAACTGGATGAAACAGGTTAGCGTACGTGGCGGGCAAGTCCGTTGCTGTGTGACTCACTTCCGCGGCCCTATGGACGAGACACGAAATTAATACATATGCGTTCGCCTTGGGCGTACAGGCACTCACCGCACACATCCATTGCACACCGCCCATCTCAATCGTGCCCTTGTGACCCGCAGAGTCCTCATGCTGGCTCGACCTGTCGTCCGACGGAACATACACTTAGAGCTCCGTGCTCACCGCAAATGAGAGGAGCATGACTTACCCCTCCAGCATGTAGGTCACAGTTGCCTGGCCACGGTGGGGGTGATCCGGAAAGCCCTGCGGACAGCCTGTCAGTCGCCGCTACTTGGGCAGTATCACGGGCTACACTCACGGCCCCCTTGGACACATGAAAGTGGTCGAGCATCAGGAACGGTGTGAGGTTTCGTAGCTTCATGCCGCCGATGGACCGGCGCACAAGAGCACCCTCGCCCTGATGCAGGAATTTGTCAACGCTGCTCCGGCGCGTGCAGAACATGAGCAACGCACCTCCGCCGTCTCGACAGCCAGGACCTTCTTCACAACACGCCTCGACACAGATGCGGCCATCGCGGGATGCGGTGGATTGCCTAGGTTAACAGAGTTGGTGTAGATCTTCGTTTGGAGGAGATCGTCGAATCGGATAGGTGTTGTCGCGAGGATGTATGCGATAGTGAGGACGAGGACAGCGAGGGCGACGGCTTTATACATGCATCGAAAGCCCCAGAATGGCCGGCGATGTGCTTATGTAGCGCATCGTCGGAGGTCAGAGAGAATAATGCTCGGATAGGAAAAACGAGTCAGCAGAAGCGCGGCGCCTTGCCTTGTTGGGCACATTTCGCGCACCCCTCGCCCCGCGCTCGCGTTCATGCGCACGTGCTGAGAGGAACCTGCCCATCCTGTGCGGTCCGCCCCTCTTCTGACCAATCCGTATGACGAGACCGTTCCTCCATCAAAGTCAACTCTACGCAGACAAATTCGGCCTGACTAGCTTCAGAAGTGGACTGCAGTAGTGGTGGCTGTGGCTCGGTGGCATACGTAGGATTTACAGCCGGTGGATGCAATTGGTATGTACAGGAGGTTATTCGACGTCGGCGAGTTACGTGCGTGTCTGCCATGGGGTCTGGCTGCACTCCCCTCTGCCCAAGCAGCCCGAGTATGGGAGGGTGTGAGCTCACGTGTGGTGCAATGCGTCGTCCACACCGGCCATCCAGACTCCAGACGCAGTCCATCGCGCCGATGTTACGATAAGACCTTCCTTCTGCTCATGGCAGAAGGATCCGACATGAGCGCAGATTACCCATGCATCAAGTTATGCTCGCAACTACGATAATAGCCTATTATGGGATCAATGTGAAGTGTATCAAACCCGTTCTCTGCCAATGTTTTGTCAATGTATACTTCTGCCTTGGTGACGAGGTAAGTAGGCTGCGACCATGCATGAGACGAAGAAAACATTCTACAGAGTGAGCACGTGAGGATGATGCGCCCACAAGTCGGGCGCTTGTGCGTTGTTGTAGGCACCGATGAAGATCTAGAGTCCTGCCGATGTGAGCATCAGTCAGTGCGGTTCTCAATCGCTCAAACCTTGTCGACGCATCGTCTTTGTCTCCCACTCCCAGCTGCGCTCCCTTCCCCTTCTCTGAGCTGCCAGCATGAGCAGCGCGTCCAAGAAGGCCGCTGCGTCCAAGCTGGGCGATCTCCTCGCCCGCCTACCTCTCAATCAGCCAGAGCAATGGAACGACATCGAAACCACCGCTCGAGGACTCGCCGATGAGTTGCGTGTCAAGGACGGTCAGAACCATGTACTTCCGCAGTGCCGCGATATGCACCTAAGACGTTCGTTGTCACGCAGTGCAACAACAGACATTCTTGGGACAGTCGCTGCTGCCCCAAACTCTCTCTTCTCTTCTCAAGGGCGCGTTCTCCGGAGCCCAAATACCCGACCCTCAAGCCAAAGCCGCGATTTACGAGCTGCTGCGTGTCGGAGCCAACCTTTGCATGGACCATGGTCTGTGGATACGATCTGCAACCTAATCGCCCCCGAATTAACCATGCATGTAGATGAGAACCGGGGGCACTTGTTGGAAGCAGGCTACCTGGATACTGTGGTCCAGATCCTGGAGAACTACGCACAGCTGATCCCGCCTACCCCTAGTGCGCCCTTACCTCTCTCTATCCCTGACCTTAAGGTCGTCAAGACGTCCATCGGTCTTCTCTTGAATGCTAGCATTGGATATGGTGTGTCGTCTCTGGGATGGCATGAATGCCCCTTAACAGCATGATTAGATGTGGTGAAGGCTCGGCTCACATCTCTACGAGCTGTCATGACCATACTGAAGCTGTCGATGTCTCTTTATCCCCCTGGATCATGGCTCACACATGCTGAACTGTCTGTGGACGAGGGCTCGTCTGATCCGAATGCTGCCATCCTGGAGTCGTGGAATCTCAGAAGCGGGCTGTCATCATGGACGTGGCGAATGATCTCGGAGTTGAGGGATACAGATGAGGAAGCGTGTACGTCATTGTTATTTTCGAGACCGATTATCAGCTGACCTGAAGGCGTCGCATCCGAAGCACCGCAAACTCGCCAGTTGTTCGGCGCAGATGCACTACCGTACCTGGTTCAACCTCTCAAAGCCTTCGTTCCACCATACCCGGAAACACCATCCCTGTTCGTGGGCTCACCTGCTCGCCATGCGCTCGTGCAACAGGACTACGACCTGCTTGAGGAGGCCTGTGGCCTCTTGGAGTCGCTCTGCCTTGACGTCGATGAGGTCAGGTTGTCGCTTGGTCGCGTGCTCAAGTCTCCGGATGGCTCAGAGAGTGGAGTCGTATGTCTCATGGATATGCTCACGTTCCTCGACAAGGGCGACTATCCACCTTTCTGGTCCGCCGAAACACAATCAGAACGTGCATCAATGGAGAAGGGCTTCGACATGTGCAAGGCCGCTATCGTGAAAGCCGTTGTGGAGGTTGCAGGGGAGCAGAACGAGCTCTGGGATGACTCCAATCCAGAAAAGCCCGGAGGAGAGTTCGTTCACACCATGGTGCAGTGGATTCGTTCGCACGGAGGCCTCAAGGAAAGGCATCGTGAAGATCTGATCATTTGCGCAACGCTCAGTCTGGGGAACCTTGCCACCGGAGGCAAGTGACGAGATGTGGAGGAATCGTGTCTCAACCCGCTGATCCACCTCTATAGACCCTCATTCCATAGCCCTGGTCAAGCCGCCAGTCGCACTGGCGCCCAATTTAGCGCAGCTACTCGAGCCCGAGATAGACATTAAAGTGAAGCACGGCATAGTGGGGCTATTGAAGCATCTTGCACAGGCACAGAGTAATAGGGCTGTTCTGGGCGAGGCAGGCATAATACAGAGACTGGCAGCCTGCCAGATTTGGGGCGAGAAAGCGGACATCGCGGAGCGTGTCCAAGTGTCTGCAATTGGTATAGCCAAGTACATGTGCAATGCAAATGGTCAGTTGTGCGTCCTCGAGCCTCACTTGCCTCATTCTGACGCACCTCGTGTGGTACCCGATCGCAGTTGAGAACGTCTTCGCCCTGATCGCACAGCCTCAGGATGATTCGGCAGGCTCGGCCTTGGATCAGATCCTGGCCCTGGTTCGCCGATCGGATTCCATCGCGGTGAAGAGCGAGGGCACGCGGGTCCTCGTGAACGTCATCAAGTCGCTGTGGTCGAGCGAGTCTGCGTCAGACGACAGCGCAAAGGCGCAGAAGCGGCGGGTGTGCATGGCGGGTGTCGCGAACGCGAGCTGCGCAGCGTCACTCGCGCAGCTCGTCGGACGCAGCAAGAAGTACCCCATCTTGATCAACGAGGGTGTCGTCGCGTTGTCGCTGCTGAGCACGCATGCGAACGGAGGTGCGTCATTCGCGTGGGGCCCCAGGGTCTGCTGGCTGAGTGCGCGTGGGCCTAGGCACGCTCGTCCTCGACGCGTTATTGAACCCTCTTCCGAGTGAGGTCATCAGGCCCTCGCAATCGCAGCCCGTTTCTGCTATTCCAACGGAGGGGTCGCCCATAGCCGGATCGCACACGGCGTTCGACATGCTGCTCTCCGTCCTGAGGAACCCGGAGACCATGCCCGCGGAGGTGCGGTCGAATGTGTGTGCCCTCCTGGGACAGCTGGGGCGGAAGAATGTGGTGGACGAGAGTCGTGCGCAGGACGTGGCGCGGATGAAGAGCTCCGCGAAGGAGCTCCTCGAGGGTCTAGTAGCAGACCCGGAGGAAAACACGCAGATGGTGAGTGCTTCCGCGAAGCGTGCTCTGGAGGCCTGGGCGTAAGTAGTAGCCTAGTACGAAGTCAAATGTTCGTGTCGATGTACGTTGTATTTGTCGACTGTGATTTATCCTGGTGTATGGATACGGAGTCGGAGCATGCAGACGGTCGCGCCGGACGCGCTCTCGGGACTGTTCTCATCGGCGAATAGGATCGCAATCGGCGGGATCTCCGCCGTCCTGAATGATAATATTGCGTTTAAGTATGCATCGCCCGATTCAATTCAGTCTAGCTTCACCATGACGGAAGCGGCTCTCCCATGTCCACATTGTTTGCACCGCCTCGGCCCAACCGACTCCCGAGGCAACGGTAACTTTTCTGCTCGTTCGAAGCAGTCGACGTGTTCAAATGTGCGGCTGCGTGTGGCGCGCACCGTGCCGCCGGCGTCCGAGACAGCGTTTTGCCATCAGGTGCTTGTGATTCTGCACGTCCATCTGGGTGATAGGGCAGGTTCATCTAGGCTTATGGGTGCACTGGTCAGCCAGGTGTGGACAGCTCGTTCGAGTCGTGCACCTCGCCTGCACTTCGCTCCTGACCCTGCCAAAGTGCTCGTGAGGTCACCTGGCGTCACCGGGTCGGAGGCCGGTGAGGAGTCTAACGAAGCTCTAGACGAATTCATTGCAGCTCGATGTCCGACCCTGTGCAGGGAATTTTCTCCGCCGTGGTGGCTCTTCAAGTACGTCTCCTGCTTTCCCACATGTGATCATGCATTCTGACCGAGAGATCTTCGAAGTGGTCACCTCCAGACGGCATATGCTGTCATGGGAGATTTCTCGAAAATAGATAGAGTTGAATATGATAGGCAGGTGACCAGGGTCAAACCGACGCACACATTCTGATTGAACGTCAGAACTCTGCTTCGCACCCTGGATGGCGGTACGATGTATGCATTCTTGGCTTCTAGCTGGGAACCGTATTCGGGGGCTAATCTCTGAGCAGAGGGCTGGATGCTACGCCCCCCATTAACGAGTGTGAGCTGCCAGAGGACACGCCTATCGTTATAGTCTTGCACGGACTGACAGGAGGTAATGTTCCGTTTGCATCATTGTCCGCCTCGAAATAGAGTTGAGAGTTCGTCCCTTTCGCAGGTTCACATGAATCATATGTCCGGGCTATCTTGGCCCCCGCTTGCACACCTGTCGAGCAAGGCGGCCTCGGATACAGAGGAATCGTAGTCAATTTCCGCGGATGTAAGTGCTGGTACATCCGCTGAGCCCCACTGACACCTCTGACAGGTGCTGGTGTGCCGCTGACCAGTCCACAACTCTATTCCGCGGGACACACGGATGATATCAGGGTTGCCGTCATGCACATCGCGAATCGCTACCCCAGAGCACGCTTACTAGGCATCGGGTTCTCACTCGGAGCCAATGTCCTGACGAGATACTTAGCCGAAGAAGGAACGCACAGCCGTCTTGCTGCAGGCTGTGCGGTAGCATGCGTGAGTACTCTTCACCCTCGTCTATGCGCATGTGCGTATTGAATTCTCGTAGCCTTGGGACTGCGTCAGAAATGCCGCAGGGTAAGTACAGGACGCCGTCACAGGCATCGCACAAATTGATGGTCCGCGCAACCGCTACAGTCTCGAGGATCAATGGTTGCATAGAACGGTCTATGCGAAGGCCATGGCGCAGAATCTGCAAAGATTACTTGCGCGACATGCCGAAGCGATTGCGAAGTTCCCGGAGCATCCACTAGCGACGATTTTGCCAGAGGTCCTAAATAACAGGTCAATGTCACTCACACAATTTGACGACAAAGTCACTTGCATTGCAGGCGGCTCCTCCCCGCCCTTCCCCTTCCCGAGCGCATGGGACTACTACGCCTGGGCGTCGAGCCACGAAATTCTGGTCAAGATTCGCGTACCGTTCTTGGCACTGAATGCAGACGACGATCCTATCGTTCAGGTGCTTCCTATCGAAGCTGGCGGGAACCCGTACGTAGCGTTTGCCGTTACGGAGAAAGGTGGGCATCTAGGGTGGTTTGAGAAAGTGCAGTCCACAGGAGAGATAAGACGTTGGGTTCGTCACCCTATCCTAGAGTGGCTCAAGGCTACAGGCGAGGATCTGGTGGTAAAAGACAGACAGATTAAGAGCCTGCATATCGTAGATGGTTTCTTAAAGGAAGTCGGTCGCGATGATATTGGGTGCAAGGAAGTAGAGGGCGGCGGCCATGTGGTCGGGGTAGAAGGAGAAGAGGGGCTTCTGGCCGGACTGTAGCACACATTCAAGGACACATATCCACTACAGATGATATAATACATGACGGTAGGCTTCATCCAGTCAACTGCATCAGGACAAGAGCGCTCAGTCACTGTCGCTGAACGTTACTCGGTCTTCTTCCTCTTCTTCTTCCACAGCTGTTCTGTCGTACTGGCTGATGTCAACAGATTCGGAACCCTCCTCAACCATATTGTCATCAGAAATTGCCAGATTCCTATCGCGCTCAAAGAGCTGGCGACCTGTGCGACAAGACGTCAATTCTGGTGTAGCGATCAAGGAGATACTCAAACCTGTCAAGCGGGTAGCTAGTTTTTTGAATTCTTCCCTCTCTTTTGATGTCATGCCTTTCAACTTTTCTTCTTCTTCGCGCGCTTTCCTGGTAGCAATCTCTTTATCGAATTTAGCTTTCCAGGCTTTGAAGTTCTCCGCAGTGACTGATGTCCCGCGCGTGCGAGCTTCCTCTGCCTGTTCCAGGTCAACTAAAACCTAGCTGTAGGCTTGTAGACGCGCGTACCTCGATTGCTTTTCGCTCTTTCTCCACTTCTTCTTGCTTTCTCCGCTCCGCCCGATCTCGGATCAAGACGGATAGTTGTTCTCGGAGATGACTAGTCAAAGCAAATGTCATCGCCATGCCAAGGTTCTCCTCGCCCTGTTGCGTAGCTTGAGCATAGAATAGATGGAACAGATACTTTTTAACGTACCACTCTGCGAAGTCCCGTGAGGAGATCATCGATCTCATCGTCTTCTATTGAGCCATTGAGGGGATCGAGGGATATTTCAGGAAGAGCGTCGGGATAATCATCAGTGTAAGTGACCTCCAGTGCCAATTGGACTGCAACGTGATCGTTGAGCGCAGACACCAATTTAAGGAGCAGACGCGGTACACACTTTCTTCCTCACCCTCTAGCGGATCGTCTGGTTCGACATCTATCCGCACCGCCCTTTCCGATAGTTCTTGGCATGAGCTCAGCTAGGTCTGACGGACGCCAGCGAGCAGCGGGGACGCACTTGTGAGTTCGGTCGGATAGATGGACTCAAGTACCTTGGCGCGCAACCTCAGCCAGTATATCTACGCAGGAGTGCAGTGCTATACCTCGAACTCCTCTTGCAGAACTTCAGACGACATTTCCAGCGGCCTAATGTTCTAGGTGTGCCCAAGCTGCTATAGGCGTGAAGGAGCTCGTCCACGGCTCGGGCACATCAATTGCTCTCAATTCAGCGCAGCTTCATCGACGAGCGCTGACCGGGGTCCTGCCGATTCAACGCCAGCGCCTTCACCTTGCTTTCGCCGCTGGCCAGATCCTAGCTAGTCGTTCGCTTCGCCGTCGTCGTCAATATTCACCATGCTCGCTGCGTTCGTGCGGCGTTCGGGTTCGTTTCTCCACGATCTACCTGCTCATGCTGCCGCATCCCCGTCTTTCCGCGTCAGATCGCTGTCTTCGCAGCCAACCTATCCCGAGGCCGCTAATGCGACTGCAAGTCCGAGGCCAGTGACAGCAAACTGGAACGCTGAAGACCTGGCACCATCTCGAGTAACACGCTGGGCGTATGTAAAGGAGGCTGCTCGCCAAATGAGGGGGAGCATGAAGCCTGTAGAAGACATCTGGCGGGACAGAGAACGCGCGCTGACGTCGAATATGCCAAAGCCTCCTGGTCCTTACGATGGTGCCGTATACCCCCAATACCGCGTATTTTCACTGAAGTCATCTCATCATTATATGTAGGGCGTAGTGCTTGGGTTCACAAAGGAGATGTGGCCCAGGCATTTTCCAGAGTTGCAGCCACCTTAAAGCACAATGCAGTGCAGAGAGAGTTATGGTTTGCCAAAAGGCACGAGAGACGAGGTGAAAAGCGCAACCGCATGAGGAGCGTGCGCCACAGGAAGCGGTTTGCCCATGAGGTACGTCTCTTGTCCTCATTCCTGATCGCACGTCTAACCACACGTTCATTGTAGGTGAGGATGAAAGTGAAGCTCGTACAGGAAATCCGGGCTCGCGGCGCATGATGGGGGACCCCTGTTCGCCTTGTGTCGATTTCTGGGTGTCTATCTGCGTATTTCCCACTATTGCGGTATCAAATTACAGTGCAAATAGCTCCATCACGCGCTCTCTCCGTGCGGCCACGACCCGGGCTGTACGTCGAGATTTTTGAGTGCGTGAAGAGTCGGTTGCTTTTGATGCCAAGTCGTGCACCCGGAAGAAACGGCCGCAGCTCTCATACCTGTTGCACTTAGTCCCGTATTCGGAACGCAATCTGGTGTCCGGCAGGATCTTAGAATTCGGCTTGCAGGACAAATGTAAGCGGCTTTCCGTCGCAGCTGATGTGATTAAGGACGCAGTGACCGTAAATCCGCGCGGGACAGGCTACTGCCGTCTTCGACCCACCCTTTTAGATCCACATTTGTCGACTATGGCGGACACGCGCAATACACGCCGTCTGCCTCGTGCAAGGCACGCTGAGGCAAGTCAAGATACGATAGCATTGCAGCGCCCACCGACCACCTAGCAAAAGCAAGTGACGTTAACGTCCCTCAAGATCGGACTCCCCACCTGGGGCGGGAAGGTCCGGTTACCCTGCTTGTGAGATCGTATTTGGACGGGCTAACAGGGTGGTTTGCCATCACGACCTCAAAACACGGACTTCACGCGTCGTACGTGCCGTCTGTTGAGAAGGTTCGGTGAATTATTCAGCATTTTTGATTGACTTTTCCGAAACGCGGCGTGTCGCCATGTCTCTCATCTCGCGTAGACCTGTGAGGGGCTCCAGGCCTCGCCTTGCAGGTCCAGCCGACTAAATAGAGAACGCTGTTAACATGCATCCCGAGTAGAGCAAACAGAAGGGCCACGCTGTCGCTCGAGTGATGCGCGTTCCCTCCAGATGATGTATATATGACCCCAGCTGTGCCTCTATACTTGTAACCCTTGCCCACCAGGACGATCCTGTATACGACGATACAGCCAAGATGTGTCATAATGTACGTCTTTCGCCGCGGTCTGCGCTGCTCTTTCTCACTCGAGCGACGTCTAGATTATTGACGGCAGATTCCACCTTGAGTGCCAGCACTTCATTCCTATGTCTACGCGCACGCAGGATTGCCTCCAACCAAATTGCCTCTTCAGCCGAAGGCATGCACACCAAGGAGGTACGTACTCAACTCTGCGTCTTGACCGCAATTGAAGCTGACCCGAGTGTAGGTTGCAGGTCTCCGTCCTGCATCAGGTTAATGACACCTCCCCAACGAAACCCCATCCGCATCAGCGAGACAAAATGCGCCGACTGCGTGATGCGCGAGCGCACAGGGACGATGTGTACCTGACTGACTGGTGTCAGGCATCGCTATGCCACGTATCATGGACGTTCGCCAATTGGACGTTCGCCACTATCATGGGCCTGACGACTCGAAGTACTACTGTATGGCTTGCGCTGGCGCTGGCGTAATGTTAACGGACTGCTGATCATACTGTATTGTATCTATTCCATATGCTATGAGATCTCCTGTAGCCCGTAGTACGCACGCATTTACGCTGTTACGTTACATGTTCAATGCTACGATGTTCTAAGTTATCCTGACGCGGACAAGCGGTGTGACTTGTCACAGGCATGTGACGATTCGCGTTGTACCCGGAACGGGCGCGTCCTTGTTCTCACCGCCTTGTCCTCCTCGCCTTGTCTTGCATTGATGACTAACTACGACCAGCCACTCCGAACCAACCAATCCCCCTTGCATTGTTCCGTTTCCATGGCGTTACTTTCCCGTGACTTCTGCCCTCCATAATACATTAGGGCACTGCGCCACTTCGCCATTCAACCACAACCGCCACCACCACCTGCTCTCCAGCTCTACAGACTATAATTACTGCGCCGCCATGAGGATTAACCTCTACGATCAAGTTCAGGCTCTGATGAGCGTCGAGCCCCTCGATAGACTCCGGGCATACCTCTCCCAAGCAACTCTCCCGCCCATGAAGCTCGCACCGAAGGCGCCACAGTTGCCACCCACGGGCCACCATTCGCATAAGAATAATCTCTCGATGACTCCTCAGCATTATCGACTTCTGGAGAAGATGTATCAGATCGAGCCCTCCACCTTCAAGTCCAATGTGAAAACAGGTGAGAATGCCCTTCTCCTCGTATGCTTGTTATACTGATGTGGACATCCAGTCTTGAATATGCACGTCAACCAGAATAAGATTCAGATGCTTGACCAGGAAGACGTCGAGAATGTCACAATTCCATGTCCGCCTGGCTTCCAGCTCGCGGTAAGCCCCCCTAAAAAGCCTGCGAACCTAGAACAGTGAGTGGCCATCATCGATGTTCTCCTGGAGCGGCCATGTCTGAGTCCTCGCGTTGAATAGGTTGTGTCGCTGGATTTCTCAGTTCCCGCTCGACTCCGCACAAGCTGTCATGCACAACGTCTTCCCTCAGACGGAAGATTGGTCGTTCAGTTCCATAAGGGCTGACGTTGATGAAGATATATTCCAGTCTTATATTTGGAGTCCCACGGCCACCACTGCAAACGCGATGGGTGGACCGGGCTCGGTGACGGTATTCGTACAGCCTCCTTGGATCTTATCACAAAAGGACCTCGAATCCTTCGCATACTGCGATATTGTGAGTTGCATTTGTTGATGAATTTCTGGGAGTCTTCGACTGACATCTAGTGGCGCGTTCAGCTGCGCCGCGTGGATGAGATTGAATGCATGAACGAGGATGATAGAGCGTATGCGTACGTCAGCAAGGAGAGACTTTGGGCAAAGGTGAGTGACCATCGCTGATGAAAATCGGCTGCCTCAATGACGTTTGCGATGAGGTTTGGGACGAGTGTCAGCGTAACGGATCTCATTACTTTGTCTTGACATCATACTATGGGTGGGTATTTGGTGTCTTTACGGCAGGTGTGTATGTCTTTATATGCTACTGCCATGTCGATACCGATGCAGATGCGCATCTAGGCTGGACGATCGGACTCGTGACGGACATTATCAGAGGGGACCAAACCAACCCAACGGCCTTGGAATCCCTCGTCTACTGGCTAATATCCGCTATGGGTCTCGAGGGAGGCTGGGAAGTACCAGAGGTCAGTGAAGAACCGCAATTCGTGGAGACGCCTTGTCTCGTCGGCGACATTCTTCCCCCCGATATCTTCCAATACGGGCGAGACAGACAATTTCTCTTGGCGATATCCAGGCTCTCGTGACGATGTTCTCACACTTTCGTCTCCCGTACGTAGGTCGCCGAACCCTTTCGTCCATCGGCGGGAAGCTTACCCGTGCCACGTCCCAGCCGAAAGATCCTCGCCGCACCGTCTGAATCCGATTTTTCTGCACACAGCAGTGGTGAGTGACCGACCGACTTTCTCGCGCTTGGTCGTGATCTGAACCTGGAACGTTCACCAGCACGAGTCACGCAATCAGACGTAGAAGACGTAGACGACGCAGACCAAAAGGCAGTCGAGCAATACCTCATGCAGGAGGCGCCAGCGCTTATGTTCCCCGAGGACAACGCACATGTATCGAGGCACAGAAGGAGCGGCCAGGGCGTCGGCAGATGGCGAGTCACTGTCCGCGATGGGTCGCCGTCGCCGACTGAGGCGTCAGAGGTCTCGGCTTCCACCATCAGGGATCTCGGTGACTGCGAATATCAAAGGGGGCAATGGATGCAGCAGTGATGTATGCATGACCTTCCCGATAGCATAACTTACGGGACGCATATCCTATCCGAACCCTACGCCATCGGCGGAACCTTTTCCTCGTATTGCACTTCACATATGTATCGCACATCCACCGCATTAGATCAGAGCGTACGAGGTACAGCACCGACTACAGTGATAACGTGCTGCTGCATGCTATATCGCGTACTACCAGTCCGAGCATACGTGAATTCTACCCATCTGAGCGACGAACGTTTGAACATGAACGAACGCGCGCCTGCACTTTTACGTCCCGGCCACGTGGATGTGGCGGAACACTGTCAGCGCAGGTGGTCCGTGCAAGCGCCGCTCCGATCCTTCTCAGCACACCCATCCGTCCGTACGCGTGTCGCGCGGCTCTCTGTCATTCAATTGCCCAGCTTATCTTTGGCATTGGCTACCCGCATAGCCTCTCCGAGAAATTAGCACACTGAGACGTACGTAAACTGGAATCTTACGACGCGCAGCATGCCGGGCACGACAAGCGGTCCTTCGAATTCCTCGCAATGGATCCTCCCTGTTAATGCCCTGCGATACACGCCGAGTCAGACAACGTCGGATATCACCCTTGAAAAAGAGCTTTATGACAGGGCGCGAGGAGTTGAATTCCTTTTCCGGATGGGAGTCGCCTTGCAACTGTGAGCAATGATACAGGCCTGGCGTGTTGATCGACTCACCCGGTTGTGCAAATAGACCTCTTTCAGCTCTCTACACAGCAGCCGTCTGGTTTCACAGATTTTACATGCGGTACTCTATGGAAGACTACCATAGACAAGTGGGATTATCAACTGCTCAATGTTCGCCATGGCGCTCTTGACACAGCGTTCGTCAGGAAGTAGCAGCGGCGTGTTTATTTCTCGCCACTAAAACCGAGGAATGCGGCAGGAAACTACGTGATGTCGCAAAAGTTCTTTGTGCTAAGACAGTGAACATGCCTGTCGCAGATCTCCCTGACGATTTCAAGGTAGGTTAGAATGACATCCAAATGGGTGCAGAACTTGACTATCTGTCAGGACCAAGACCAATATCAAAATGCCATCCTTCAGACCGAAGAGGTATTGCTAGAGGCGCTCTGTTTTGATTTCGTAGTAGATAGCCCACACGCCGAACTCGTGGATCTATTTGATGTCAGACAAGACAGCTTGGAACTCGAAGAATGTGCATGGTCTATCGCGAACGACACGTAAGGATTCTCCCAGAACAACTTACGTGGACTTTGCTCACCGTTCGTCAGCGCAAGGACGCCCCTTTGTGTGCTATTTCCCGCACGCATAATAGCGGCGGCCTGCTACATTTTAGCTCAGCATGCCATAGAAGGTCCTCAATCTCCGTCATTAGATGTCCGCATAGCTTCTCCTGCTCCATCGGCATCATTGCCCACGCCGCCATCGCACAAAGTGATGCCGCCTGAGGCTTCGCGCTTTGCTATCGAACACTTCGGATTCAACGAGGTCGACCTGGTCAGCGTCGCAGGTTCGTCGGCCACATTTCAGGATAAGTCAGGTCTCATGCAGCGCCAGCAGAAGTTTTGAACATCATCCTCGAGTTCTATGGCGCCCAAGACCTGCAGACCGCTACCCACCTTGGGCCTGTGGCAGCTGTACGTGACAGGGCCTGTTTTCCCGCGATCGACTGCATAATCCGATTTCTATAGATACCTCCGCCAAAGATATCGACTTCGAGGGAGAAAATGTATACCTCGTTTAGCCACCTCAACAGTCACCGACACTTGCAGGCGGCGGCAAGCGGTGATACCAGCGGCTCACCAGCATCTAGCCATGGCGCGAGCACTCCCGGAAACCCTCAGTCGCGAGGTTGGAAACCAGTCCGAGGATCCGGTTAGCGTAATGAGGACGCGACTAACCGTTTTTTGCCTGAGATAATTGTTGTATCGCCGTACCCATGGCCGGATGTCCGCCGACCCTACTACACCGAAGTATTCTTCCGCTCCAGTGATCGAGGCGAATGAAGTTCTCGTTTATCTGCTTGACATGCTCGGACAGGTTCTCTTACATACGTAAGGATGTTCCCACTAGGGTCGTGTCCAGTACGACTCAGCCCATTGGATCCATGTCAGCGCGAATAGAACTATTGTCTGTGCCTCCTACACGCACGCCCGCGTCAATGGACGTGCGGGACGTCCAGCTGAGCTCCGGTCTCCGCATGCTGCCACTCAGCTGTGGTTCCCTCGTGCTCCGGGCCGGGATCGCGGAGATATGAACAGAAAAACACCAGCTGCACTACCGAGGACTCGGTCATCGCCTCGGCATTTTCGCGACTTTCTGGAGGCACACTCACGAACGATGGTCAGATTATCACAACTCGATGGTTTCCTTGTGCTTGAACTTCCTGCCCGCGCGCTCTGCAGCACGGAAGCAAAACTGGTTTCCGTGCAGTTCAAACTCTATGTGTGGCGAGTCGACGACGGTGTTAGCAAGATCCGCTAGCGTGCTTCCCGTATCCGCTGCTGTAGTTGAGGCAATACAGTGATTTGTAGCGGCTGGCTCGGAGATGAGTAGCCCGGACGGGTCGCTTCTAGAGTAGAGTGGGACAGCGAATGCAAAAATCGAGTTTTGCTTTGGGACCACTGGGGCGGCTTCCGTCAGAATGATCCGGCAATGAGATGACGATAAGGTCACGGACATTTCAGCTGATCCTTTCTGGTGACAATTTTGAACGCATTCTCGGTCTCGTGGATGACGATGCCTGAGAGACCGACGAGGCACGGATTCTTGCTCTGTCGCACTGTTGGCCCCGTCAGCCCGAGAGAGCATACGCCTCAGAATTCACAAACCGGTCATGATTGAGCCATGGAAGTCTGCCTTTACCAGCTTCGCGTGCATGGCTGCCGAATTAGGAATGGCCTCGGGGATAGACTGGTTGTTTGGACCTGAAGGCGCAGGCGGAAGCGCGAGAAGCTCCGCCATATAGCCCGTCCATAACGCGTGTAAGGGTAGGAATAAACGGAATCTGAGAGGTCTAGTGTGAGATGGAGCCATTTAGGAGGACGATCGTCGCACTTGGTCTCCTGTTGCTTGAGCCGCCAAAACGAGCGTTGTCGCGCATCTCTGCTGGAAGCAACACCGGCCGTCTTCTTTGCCTTGTCTGACAATCGCCTCGCCCTTTTCTCCTCACGCAACTGTTTCGTTCTGCTGGATCCCGCAGGGTTCTCGAGGAGGATCTGGCGGCCCTGTACCCGACTTGCGTAAGTCTGGACAGGATCAGCAGATCTCAGAACATGATCCTTGACGTAAGTCGGCGTAAAGGGCGTTGCGCTGTTCAACTTCACCCTTTGGTTCTAGGACATTTGTCAGACTTGCACAAACTTGTGAGAGACGATGCGAACGTTGGCCGGGGGCGCTTCAGTGTATATGTCTTGATATTGACGAATTGCGGACATGATGGGCCCTGATAGCTTGCGAGGAGATTCGGTTGGACAGGTTCAGCGGACGGGATGTATATGACGAATTGGTAAAGGAAGCCCGAGTGCACAGAGGAGACAATAGCCGTCAACACGGGAACATTCACGTGTGTCCGGAGGGGGCAATCTACGGCTGAAAGATTCAATCCGCCTTCCGGCCGATCGTCTCGATACGTAAACGGCACCCCGAGCCTCAGTCTGACGTCGGCGCGCTGCACGCGTCTACCCACTCCTCCGAGTTCGCCTCCACTAAAATGTCGATTATTCCTGCGTCTCCATCAGTCCCGGGCAGATCTCGACATAGACCCTATTCGCGCCAATATTTTTGCAACGTACAACACACCCTCATGATGCTTCGACAATCCGCGCTGAGCTAGAAGACGATCACCCTGCCATTACAAGTTACGCTGAGCGCTGTGGCTGGCACCACGACTACAGCAGGGTCTGAGTCTGGCGAGGTAATCCCGTCCTAACTCACCACAGGAACGCGGAATGTGATTTCATTCTCATAGAATTCTTCAATACGGGCATGCGCACACCGGCGCTCTGGAAGTCTGCGGTGTCAATTCAATTCTTTTGGGTATAGGACGCAACCTGAATAGCGCCCTCGGACAAGCGTAAGTTAGCCTTATTGCAGTCACCCGTAACTCGCGGAGCCGCTCCTTCAGCGTTCTAGCTACTGGCAGCACCGTCATGATGACACAGGGCGATCATCGCAAGTCGAGGCCCAGTCTGGCACATCCTGCCAGCTTCCCTTATGTCGGTCACTAGCAGTGGTTCTCTTCATTCCCGCTGAATCCTGAACCTGGTCGGTATGTTCCAGCATTTTCGTCCTGTTATCCGAACCTTGCTTCGCAGCGTCTGATAGCGCTCTCGCACGCACACTGAAGTTCCGTCACTGCTCGTTATCGCTTGCATCATCTGACGGTTTCGGCATCATTCACCCAGCGACTCCTTGGTCGTGACCGCTGGTACATAATACCATTGAGCTCTGGTATACCAAGCCACCTGCCATAGAATACTTAGTATCCATTCCGCGAGCTCACAGGTACTTTCGCTGGCAATGCGCCGTCCCCTGCAACCTTGTCCTGGATGTACACCTATATCTCTCTCGGTCACTTGATTACCGGTAATGCAAGTGGTGTCGACGTCAGTCCTATCGGCGACATCATGTTCGTCAGCAGCCTTTCGTTCGCACTTGCCCGAACCACTGGCGGATCTGAGAATGACTCGCAGTAAATCTCCGGAGCCTCCCCGACGATGCCTGCCCGCTCCGATATCTGGGACGTTCTTGCCATCTATGAACTTGCTTCTGGAAGACCTGCCAGTGCGCTTTATCAGGTCGTCGCGGATATGTCAACACCCTTGCCGAACCGACAACTATGCCCGAGTCTGCAATGCCTGAAGCATCAGACTCATTTCAGGCTTCCATCCACTGAACGTCGAGTTCCGATGACCAAGAATACTGGCTTGCCCGGTCGGAACTTCCCTGCTCTGCGCGTTGCAGGGAATTCCTCAAAGGGAATGTTTGCTATCTGATGCGATCTGTCCGTAGTGACGGTCCATGTTCCCCTTGGTGGGTGACCAAACGAGTACGTCGCAGGTCTATCTTACACTATGACGGCCTTCGCTCATGCCAACATGAAGATCACACATTGCCCTGCATGTCTGACGACAATCCTGCATACCATAAACGTCTCTATCCTGTCCGATGATATTGGTACAGTCTACAGAGCACAGCACAACAGAGCGCAGCTAGTTTCGACAGCAAAGTCTATGGAAGACAATTAATTGAATATGCAATGTCACGAGTATCGCTTCGGAGCAGATCACTGGGCCCTGCCGGTCTGAATGCAGACGGGGCAGTAGTTGTCAATGACGGGCGCTGGAGCGAGGGGGGGAGGTGAGTGCCTGGCTTCGCGTCTCAGGAACGGAGAACACTGACTATACTGCACCGGAGACTGATGACTGCAGAAGCCAAAGTCAGGAGGCATAGCTCGAACGCGAGGGTCAGTGTACTTACTATTGCCAGCAGGTCTTCGTGCATTCCGGAGGCACGCAATCCGGAGGGTGCCTGGGACTGAATTTGCAGAAACGATCTTCGCACTTGATCTAGGCGCTAGTGAGCGAACTGAATTAGATTTTCCAATCGACGACACCAACCTCTTCGTCGGGCTGGTGGTCTCACGGTCAGTGCCGGGATACAGAATGAATGGACGGAACGCTTACCAAGTCAATATAGTGAGTGCACTTCTTGTAGTGGTTCCGGACACTTGATCGACATGAGAAGGACGGGGGGCAAGACGATGACGCTAGCTTACCGTCGGTAATGGCACATATTGGGCGGTGGGGTGACTGAGGTGGGTGATTGTGTGGCTGAGGATAGGGGGCCGAGGGACTCACAATTTATAGTCGAGAAAGCACTGCAGGAAAAAGCTCCGGTAGTCTTGCCCAACGCAGTGGCCGTCAAGCGCGAATTCGGTGAGTGTCGATAACATCAACGTGTCGGACTGTCGTCTTTCGGGCATATCTATAATCAAGATGGCCAGGGCGGAGGACGAATGTAGGCCGGATCTGTTCAGTCTGGTCAGGATTAGACGTCACCAGGCCGATCGAAAGTCGTGACTGTGCCCCTTGGATCAACACCCCCCTTGTGGAACCTAGTCGGCTTCGGTGGCACACTAAAGCTAAAACGTTAATTCGTAGTGGTTATCGTCAACGACCAGTGGGTGATAGGTACTCCCCTTTCTTCATGAATAATGGCGCCACGCCAGCGGGTCTTGTTGCAGACACACCATATAATAATGGCGTGGCCGTTTTGCGCAATGCCCGAGTACGCTGTGTTCGGCCTATCGAAGAATGCGTCATAGTCAAGCCGGCCGCGAAGATTGTGAAATGAACAATGATCTAGCATCCCGAGCTATGAATTAATTCTCCCGTCCTGACTGCCACATGTATCCCATCGTGCGAATAGTACTAGCAACATTGGTAATCATGAAGCCGTACATGAGGCTCACTCACTGTCCCGCATTTCGACGAGCAATGCACGAGTGCTCCAGAGCTACATCGTAGATTTCATCGATATCATATCCGAAGTAGTAGAATACACGAGGGTGCTCGACGCATGCTATACGGAGCCAAGGCTGGCTACCGGCTGCGGACGGGCACTCCAGGCAACGGGCAGAAACATCCCTATCAGTGTGGTGGGCACGCTCCTCTATGGGCGTGGCTTAGTCGGAACTTGACGATCATTCACGTGTTGGCGATAATGCGTGCGACGTCGGTGTCGGTCTATGCACTGCTGCATGTACGGAGAAGTCTATGGCTGACGGTAGTGGGTCCGGAGCCTCGCCAGGAATAGCAGTAGTGATACATACTAGTTACCCAGCAAACATCCCTACCAGGTATTGACTGACCCCTTCCGGTGTCAAAATGCCGACATCCGAGAACACAAGTGAGATCAAATCCGGCCTGCGGAATCAGCTGTGAGTAAGAAGTTTCCGAGCAGAGACAGGTACCGTACCTAGTGTAGTCCACGCTGGGATTACGCGACATTTGTTCCGTGGTCATCTTCATTTCCGTAGGAGGGGGCGCAATTCCGGTCTCCGAAATGCCATCTCGGGCAACGCTTTGGCCACTAGCAACTGTGTCGTGTGAAAATTTATCTGGCGGCGTGGGCCGCCGCTGCAGCGCCGCGAAAGACAGAATCGTTGGATTATGTGTCGGAAGATCATATTGCGATAGCGGGAAAAGTCGGTGGAACTTGTAGCTGAGGCCTCTCCCATGTTAGCAGCTGTGCCGGCCGTGCGAGCGAGCTGCAAACTCGCCTTTCGGCCAGCGCATAAAACGGCTTGTTAGCTGCCTTCGCTATGATCGCCATTTGATTGCTTCCAACGGCGTTGATCAAGCCGCCGCTCTCGACGACTGCCTCAGATCCTACCATCACAAAATCGACGCGGTCCATGACGTATGCGACAGCGGAGTCGAGCACGACCGTGCATGGGATGCCAGCTGCTGTCAGCGCCTCGTGCGTTTTGAGCCTAGAGTGATGCGCGGTTGGCTTCGTGCTACTATCGGAGAGACAGCGGAACGGACGTACCCGAGCCCTCGAGGCCTTGCCTCCGTGACAAAGACGGATATGCGCTTCGTCTTATGGGCGTGGAGTAGCGCTTTCATGACCACACGTGAGTAGGAATGAGTAAGTATCTTCGGGATGGATTCTGAGCTTATCCGTGTCATCCTAGTGGGCACGACTTACCACCGAATCATCTTTAATGAAACCGAGAGTGGCCTCTGCTATTTTGTCGCGGAAGGAGATCGCTTCGGCAGCATATTTCTGGCCCTGTTGCACCAACTCGGTCTTGAGTTCTGCGAAACTCTACGAGGTAGTTGTATCAGGCAATAATTCGGTCAGCTCCAAGAAAGGGCAGAGGGGTGGCGCACATCGGACTCATGTGGAAAAAGTGTGACAAAGGCGATGAATAGCTCGCATCCTGCATTGAGGCTGATCGAATTTGGGATCTGCTTCTTCAAGACTTTGGCTGCGTCGTTCAATGCCTGGACCAGCTCGAACATCGTCCCAGCTAGCAAAAATTGCACATCAACATGTAGGCTTGGTGCATGGGCGCGATTGTCACTTGCCATTTGATTTGACTATCGACTCTGTCAGTGTCAGGATAGCAGCGAGCGGCGGCGATAACTTGGGTGGTTAGCCTGAGCACTTCCATCAGTCTTGCTCTGGTGATGAGCACGCACTTGTTCATCCTGAATGATACGCTGATAGGTAGCGCAGACATCGGAGTCTGCGTTTTCTTGAGACCCGGCCATCAGGATGGCTTGTGTGGGCCAATGGTTTGGTGTACTGTAAGGAACGCAGTGCGCGCGGACGCATGCAGGCTCTGATCGACTCGAATGGAATCAATGACTCCGATCTTGCACGTGACTCGAGAGTACCTCATCGGGACGGGCGCTCCGAGACTCACAGCACTGCGAGCCTCGAGGCTCGCAACCTCTCTGCCACCTGGCCATATCCATCTTTGGCCGACAGGCCGTTGGCGCACTCTTCGCAATATCCCTGTTTCCAGAAATCCGTCTGTGCGTGCAGGGAGCTTATCGTGTCGTCCAAGCGTTTATAGGTGACTCTCGGCTAGACCACAGCTATCTGACTGCGACTGTGTTATGGAATTGTCATGTTGTGGAATGGCTCGAATGTGACATCTTTCCCATGAACTGTCGGAATGACTTGCCTTGTTTCTCACTCAGTTTGACAGGCGTGGCCGGCCAACCAAGTCTCAAGTAGCGTCTTTCCAGAATCTGCTGTGTTGACCCGAGGCTAACTCGAGATACTTTGGGAATGTTCCTGCCTGCATTCCTCACATCTCATCTTCGCTACCATGACGAGAGCCCAGACGTGGCGAGCATCACGACGATGAGTGAGCCTCTCGCGCGACCCTCGCGGCCAATTCAATTTTCTCCGACATCGAGAATGGTCATCAGAGCTATGGAAGCGATGCGCGGCGGTATACTCGCTTTGCGGTCGTACCTCGGTTCTGCTTCAACACATGGACTGACCGAGATCTCTCGGCGGCCAGTCGCGCCATGCCCAGTCATTGTGTTCCCTGAGAATGTTAGGCAGCCGAACCGCAGTCGCGACCGACGGCGATTTAAACTTTTTGACTACGTCGTCGTGGGCGCCGGATAAACACGGCGGCATGATGCGGGTATCTGGATGCCGTTACGAAAGTGTCGCGAACTTGTTCCTGCAAACCCGACAAAGCAGCAAGACTACGCCAGACTACGCCCCACGTGTGCAGTCGAGTGGGACGCGGCGAGCCGACTAGTGCGCTGAGATTCTCCGCTGCCGAGGAGAAGGAGTACAAGGAGTGGCGGAGCGGGAGCGGGTTCGCCGCGGTACGAATACCAATTCGGACAAATGCCAACCCTGGATGGTCGTCGTTGTCAAAGGCGCCGATGAAACAGGGATCGGGGTACGCCACCGTTGCTATGCGGTAAATTGGAAGATCTATGAGCGCGATTTTCCAAGGCTCATAGAGTGACGACACTGGGTCCGGACTCATCATAAGCGATAGACGAGGTTGAGCCGGAAATATCACCAGTATTTTGCCATTGTTGCGGCCGACTGTCGGCGGGGTAAAGGGTGTGAGTCGTATGCGGTCTGCGTCGCCGAGCTGGAGGGGGCGGGAAGGATGAGCTGTATATGGTGGGGAGCATGTTGAAGGCGACAGAGGGCGGCTCCGAGGAGGACGGCGCCCGCCGCCCGTAACGCCGCACCCATCTGTGCTTGTCAGATCTGAGCGGCTCCGGCTGGGAAGGGCGAGCTGCCATTCCGGGGACATCCTTTGGTCCCAAAGATGGCCCAGAAAGGAAGGCGGGAGGGACGCATGTGTGGGAAGAGAGTTCAGGGCAGGCGTATGGACCAGGGCGCGGCGCGGACATGGGGCTCCGGAAGGAGGTCTCCCCCAGATTGAGGCCAATCTGGATGCACTTATCCACAAAAAAAGCCGCTTGCTTTGCTCATCGAAACACGTTTCGTGTCTTTGCCGCGTCGGAACGTCGCACGAACCCATGAGACCGCCACCCGTTGCGATCGCCAGGCCCAATTATGGTCGCTTTGGCGCAACGCCCGTCCGCCCTCAAAAAGCGCGAGGAATATCATGTTTTCCTCCTCCCTCCTCCATTGAGGCTCATTAGCCTTAGGTCTTCCGGCGTCGTTTCCGCACGACTGACCCGCGGAACGCGATATTACAAACACGTTACGGTGATCCACCCACATAAGTGCTGGAAGGTGGAAGGCGTCAGTCCGCGCACTCGCGGTGAGTAATGTCGCTGTATAAAATGTCAAAACGCGACTATATCTCGTTGTACATACCTCTAGGAAGCACTTCATTTGTAACGTCCAGCCAGCTCCGCCATGGCCGGCCCCCCGCCGCAGCTGGTATTCAACAACGATGTTGCTCACATGGATGAGTGGGCGCGCCGGACAGGCATCCCGCTTACCAGCCCCGAGGCCCTGGGTACCAACTATGCGCGGGCGCGACGGTGGATGACGTCCATGCGCACCCAACTTGTCCAGAACATGGGCTGGCGCGACGTTACTCCTCTGGACCCCCGACTACTCTTCGACATCGAGTGCCCCTCCCCGTACCGCTCGGCCAGGGGACTCCCTCGCAGTCCCAACCTGCGCTTGCAGATGCCCGTTCACGCGTCGTCCTTCTTTTCACGGGAGAGACGAGTGCAATGGGAGATGGTCTTCCATAGTGCGCTGTTCCCCGGCATGCGACATACCGTCCCCGCCATCGGGGACCTCCTCCACCTCCTCCAGTGTCTCCTCACTGGTATGGTCGTCCTCGTGAAAGAGGAGTGCTTACCAGGAGGCGGCGTCGAGAGGACGATCCGCGCGTTGCCTCCGGTGGAGTGGGTTGCCTCGCACGAAGGTCCGTTGACGGAGATACTCGGTCCCACGCACTTCCGACAGCTCTTCAGGGCCGCTGGCGACAACCGCATTGCTTTCAAGCTCGAACGCGAAGCCCGACGTTGACGCATTCTTCGCCGACGACGGGTCTGAAAACAACCTGCCTCCTGGCGTGGCGGTTACCAAAACCGAGTTCGCGTCGATCACCCGGGTGGGGAGAAGCCTTCCACCGACCCGAAGCCATGCCTTCTGAGCGCGGCGCTTCGTACCTTATTCGAACCTACACGTTGATCGTCCCCGTAATTCCTCACTGCGTACTTTACCTCTGCCTGTTGCTGTCGTTTAATCACGCTCCTCGACGTTCTCCTTCGTGCATATGTGCTTTCTTATACGGTAATATTGTCGCAATAATTATAGAGTAGACTTTAGGTCGTACGCGTATCACTACTTTACATTATTCCGCTCCGGACTCATACGCATTTGCTCGCATCGCAACGTCAATTTTGTTCTGCATGTATGTATTCGCACTTTTCGCCATGTCATGCCACCATGGTCTAGGATCATAGTGTATACGCGCTCTCTACCATTACGCTATGAGTATCCCTCAGATTGCACGCGCCCAAGGTATGTTCCATATGCGCTTTGTCTCGTGCATGCGGTACTCATCGACGTAAGTATTTTCTATGATCTCACGCATCCCCTAATCTCGTCAATGAAGAGACGAACGACTGCTCGCGGGACAGGGATTGATGTACTCAGAAGTACTTGTGCTAGAGAGTCGGAGTGGGCTCGTATGCCTCGAACGAGGACGCGTATGCCTTGTACCCTTGAGCTTGTTTTCCAGCAAGACAGATGCTTTCTCATGTCTCTCAGACAGAGGTACAAATGTCAGAGAATGGCGTGGGGTCCTGTCTGCGCATGGGAGGCCAACGACGGAGGCGGGACGCAACGATGGGAAACGGAACGGAAGATGGCGAAGTCGAAGGACTGCGGCATGACGATTCTGACGAGGGTGGACGCGGGCGCGCGTTGACTCTCGGAAACACGTTCCGTCACGCGTCACAGGAGTTGTGACCTACCGCGTTGAGTTCGATGGAGGCAACGATCTTGGGTAACTGCTTGCACTACCCAGCCTGGAGTCCCTACCTCACGAGCCATGGATGGCGCTCCCCCACAAGAGGAGGACTTCAGTACCATCCCTATCCTAGACCGCTTGGCCCACAAAAACTGGAAGGCCCGAGTTAACGCATACGAGGCCTTAGTCAAGACTTTCCAAACTACATCATCCGACGACGATCCTGCATTTAAGCCATACCTAAACAACCCGGAACTACTCAAGAAAGCTGTAACTGATGCAAATGCTGTGGCGCAGGAGAAAGGTGTAGAATGTGTGGTTACCTTTGTGAAGTTCGCCGGAGAGAATGCTGCACGCACGCGAGAAGTGGTGGTCCCTGCTCTAGTCGACAAATGCTTCGGTTCCGCACGGGCGGGAACCAAGGCGCAAGCGACGGAGCTGGCTTTGCAATATGTGGAAGTTGAGAATGGCGGGGCTGGTGTTGTGGTGCGTCTCGTGGCGGCTATGTTCAGACCAGCTATTCAGGGTTCTATACAGAATGACATCCTCCCAGGTCTGGGAGCTAAGCAGCCGAAGACCGTTGCAGGATGTGTTGTTGCACTGAAGGAGGTAGTGCGGTAAGTGGCTGTCACCTTGCCTATGTTTGTCGTAACTAAATGTATGCAGGGTATTCGGACCGACTGTGACTCCTTCGGGTCCCATCTTGAAGGCATTACCCAAGATCTTCTCCCATACAGACAAGACCGTTCGTTCGGAAGGCACACAAATCACCCACACTTTCTACCAGTACATTGGGCCCGCTATAGAACCGTTCCTAGCGGAGCTGAAGCCCGTACAGGTAAAGGAGTTGAAGGAAGCGTTCTCGGGTTTGGATAACGAGGGCAAAGGGAAGGGTAGTCTGAAGCCAGAACGTATGACGAGAGCTGCTGTTCGTGAGGCAGAAGCGGCAGGCGGGGATGGCGAAGCAGAAGCGGGCGTGGCAGAAGGTATGCACCTTAGGTTTGAAATGATGTGCGTGCTGCGCTCACGAAATCTACAGAGGCAATTCCCGACGATCCACGTATGTTCGCGGAGGAGGTCGACATCGTCCCAAAATTGCCTCAAGATATGTCGAGACTCACGTCTTCCAAATGGAAGGAGCGCAAGGAAGTCTTGGACGAGCTACATACTCTCATCAACGCTACGCAGCGCATTAAGGACGCCGGCGCGCTTGGTGATCTCGCCAAACAGCTGGCAACGTGCGTCCACAAAGACGCGAACGTCATCTGCGTGACCGCTGCAGCTGGATGTATAGAAGGGCTGGCGAAGGGCATGATGGCCCCCTTCGGGAGGTTTCGAGAGAGCGTTGTACCGCCCATGCTCGAACGGATGAAGGAGAGGAAAGTAACCGTCACGGACGCCATCGGAAATGCGTTGGATGCCGTCTTTGCCACAGTACGTGACGATGCCAGTGTCGGCGTGGGAGAGATCTTCATGCTGAGGTTCTCCAGACCACCCTCGCAGATATCATTCCAGATATCCTGCCTTCACTAGGCGGGAAGAATCCTCAAGTCAAGGAAGGGGCCTTAAAGTTCCTGGGTCGATGTTTGTCCACATCGCCTACACCTCTTCCTTCAGCACAGGTCAAGCCCGTTTCTGAAGCTCTTGCAACCCTCCTGGAGGACTCCTTCGAGGGCGCTCGTAATGAAGCCGCTACATGTCTGGGGACGCTCATGAAAATGGTCGGCGAGCGCCCGCTGAATGCTATCGTGGAGGGCTTAGCCGACGTGCGCAAGACGAAGGTGAAGGAAGCCTTCGACAAAGCCACAGTGAAAGCCAAGGCCGGTGGTCCTGCACCCAGGGCTCCTCCACCAGCCGCAAAAGAGGCTCCTAAGAAGGCACCTCCGAAGAAAGCTGGAGCACCTAATCCTCTTCCCGTCGCCGCCCCGTTGTCCACGCCTGCAGAAGATGCGTCGACTGAAGACAAGCCACTCAGGAAGCCTCTTGCCAGACTGTTGGTAAGTTCTATAACGATTTGCATTGCTCATCGCTCTAACTCGGTCCATATAGGCGAAGAAAGCCCCTGCTGCAGATGCTGGCTCTGCCTCGTCCAGTCCTGCTGCACCGGCAAGCGCACCTGTGAAGAAGCTCCCTCCGGCAGCGGCGGGAGGCAAATCTGCCAAGGCTCCGCCCTCCGCAGCTCCAGGTGCACTTGATACTTTCAAGTTCAAGCACACACCAGAAGATGCCGATGCCCTTGCCGCCGAAGTAATCCCGGCCCAGTTTGCCACCGACCTCGGAGACTCCAATTGGAAGGTACGATTGGCAGCCCTTGAAGAAATGACTGGTTGGGTGGAGGGTGCTGCTCCGGAGCTCGATTCCGAGGTCGTCGTACGTTTCCTGGCTAAGAAAGGCTGGAACGAAAAGAACTTCCAGGTGCGTCTGTGGTGCCTTCATGTGGATGCATGGTTTCTTATATTCCCGTGGTCCAGGTGTCGACGAAGCTATACGGCATACTGAATATTCTCGCGGAGCGTTGTCCGTCGTTCGGTAGATCGTCAGTTGCACTTTCCGTTCCTCATCTTTCCGAGAAACTGGGCGACACGAAGCTGAAGAAGCCTGCTGGGGAAACCCTCCTCCTGTTCGCTGAGAAGACCTCACTGCAATTTGTCCTCGGCCATGGTGCGTGTAGTCAATTGTGTCGGCACTTCTGTTGGTTAAAGTCGAGGATCACAGCTTATGAACCATTATCCAAGCAGAAGGCACCCAAAGTTCTGGCCGATGCTGTGGGCTGGATTGAGCAGGCCCTGACCGAGTTCGGCATCGCCGGCTTGTCGCTACGTAGTCTCATTGAGTTTCTCAAAGGCGCTCTGAAGAACTCCAATGCTGCTGTCAGAACGAGCGCGACGAAGACGCTTGTGACTGTAAAATTATTTGCGGGCTCCTGTAAGTGTTACTTCCCGCTACCACTGAAACTTACACGTTAAGTCTGGTATCAGCTGTCAAGGATTTGCTCGAGGATCTTAACCCCCAGCTGCTCAACACTATTGTGAGTGAATTTGACAAGGTCGAGGGCACTCCGCCGCCGCCGCCTACCAGGACGTCAGCGGATATTGCTGAGGTGGCCACTAGCGCGCCTGGCAAGGCTGCCGGTGGTGGTGATCCGCTCGACGACCTGTTCCCTCGGGTTGAGATCGATGGTCTACTCAAGGGCACCACTGTCCTTGCCGATGCTAAGAGTGACGCATGGAAGACGAAGAAGGAGGCATTGGAAACTCTACAAGCCATACTGGACCAGGGCCCAAATAAGCGGTTGAAGCCTAACATGGGTGCGTAACTTGTACTCTCGTCACAATCACCAATCAATAACTCGATACTTTCTGTGCTCCGTCTCTAGGTGAGATAGGGCAAGTCTTGAAGGCCCGTGTCACGGACAGTAACAAAGCAGTCCAGACTCTAGCCTTGGACATCGTATCTCGCGTCGCGACTGGTATGGGCAAGCCATTCGAGAAGCACACTCGCTTCTACGCGCTTCCAGTCGCAACAGTCCTGTCTGACCAGAAGGCACCCATTCGCGCCGCCGCCGTCCAGACACTGACATCCATCGCTACCGCTTGCGAGGGTGTCGATTCCATGGTCTCAGGTCTTACTACTGCTTTGGAGTCGCAAAATCCTTTGCAAAGGGCTTCTCTTCTCAACTGGCTTGCGGACTGGTTCAAGGAGCATGAGGTCAACTCTGGACTTGATCTCAGCAGTTGGGTAGCACCTGTGATCGCGTGTCTCGACGATCGAAACGGCGATGTCAGGAAGGGTGCCCAAGCTCTGCTGCCCACGCTCGTCGCGTCTGCGGGCTATGACTATGTAATGAGTCAGACGAGTTCACTCAAACCTGCGTCGAGATCCAGTGTCGCTCCGCTCATCCAAGCAGCCAGAGCGGCCGCACCTGTGGCAAAAGCTCCAGCGGCTCCCAAGCCCGCCACTCAGGCGAGAGCAGCCTCGTCACAGCCAGCCGCGGCCCCGTCACCTCCACCGCAAGACAGCGTCCCCTCTGATACAGCCAAGATTGCACCGCCAAGTAAGCTGGGAGGTGTGCGTCGCAAACTGCCTCAAGGTACTGTCCCTCGGCCAGAGTCTCGGTCGGAAACTCCGGACAACATGACAGCTCGTCTACCGGGCAAACTAGGTACTGGCCTAAAGCGTCCCGGTTCCATGCTGAATGGACCCGCGAGAGCATCTGCACAACCAATCGCGGCTGCGTATACACCGCCGTTAATTGGGGACCATACTGAAGCGAAGAGGTTACGACTGGCCAAGGACGCACAGAAGTGGATAAACGAGGCAGGGCCTACTCGGAAGGACCTTGCGGAGCTTCTACAGCATCAAATGGAGCCTCATGCTTCGAAGGAACTCATCTCCCTCCTCTTCAGCCGCGATCACAATGCGGTCAACGACCACGTCTCTGGTTTGGCGCTATTACATGACTTTTACAGCTCTGTTCAAGCTGGTGAAGAACAGCCAAGTTTCCCTCTGGAGACGCTACAGAGCATCTGCCTGGCGAACTCTGACTTAGCGCTGAAATACGTGTCCATCAAGGCGCATGAACCTCAGTCGAACCTAACCCAAAAGTGTCTGGATGTCGTGGATGCCGTCATTGGTTTCTTCCAGAGCGTCGACTATCTGATCGGCGATCCTGAAGCCCTCTGCTTTGTCCCAACTATCATCCACAAGGTACGTCTCACTCACATCCTTGTCTGAAAATCGTTGCTACATACCTGTGACAGCTCGGAGATGCTCGGGAACCCGTTCGTGCCCGCGTGGCCCACATTGTTCAATCCTTGCCCAAGGTTTATGCCTTCAGCAGGCTCTTTGTGCTTCTACTCGATCACGGGCTGAAGTCGAAGGTTGCGAAGACGCGCCAAGGGACTCTAGATGAACTCGCAGGCTTGTTGAAGAAGTTTGGTATCGCCGCGTGTGATCCCCCCAAAGCACTCCCAGCGGTGGCTTCCATGATCTCCGACAAAGATCCTCAGGTCCGCAAGTCAGCTCTCTCCGTCCTGAGGTAGGTTGAGTCCGAGCAAATTGAGAATTGTCACTCACTGTAGCCTCTACAGTGAAGCATACGTTCTCGTTGGAGAGTCGATTTGGTCATACGTTGGTCAATTGTCTCCTAAAGACAAGACCCAGCTAGAAGAACGACTACGCCGTGTCACCGGCTTGAGTACTCCTGAGAAAGCGGAAGGAAGCATAGCCGCTACGCATGCTTCTCGTCTTCAGATGGGCATTCCAAGATCCGGCTCCCCTGCTCCAGGGATCGCGTCTTCTTCTCGCGTAGGTGGCATCCCGAGGGCTGGAAGCCCTTCTCTCCCTACGTCGCGACTCGCTCGGCCTACTTCTCCTGCGGGTACGGTGAGGTCTGCGTCTCCTGCGTTGGCCCGTCCGTCCTCGCCCGCGAAGTTCTCGAAGCAGCCAGGGCCCTCGCAAGGACCCGGTCCATCATCACCGACGGGTATTGGTCGTCCGAGGAGTCAGCTGCCTTCTCGACTGGGACCTCCAAAGCCTCGGTTCAACGGCATTCAACAATCGCGGTCCGTCGCTGCCCCACCACCCGACGAGGTTGTCTACGAGGAGGCAGTGGCCAAGCCTATAAACGGCAGTCGCCACGCAGAGCCTACACCTGATGTTGACGGTCTGGAAGATCCTCGTGCCGCTGATGACATCACCGTGGTAATTTCGAGCATATTGAGCAATGACCCTAATCGTAGTGTGGACGCATTGAAGAAGATCCAAAAGGTGCTAGAGATTGGGCCAGAGGAAGGACCATCGTCGCCCGCATACCTGGATCTTGCAGAACATACTGAGGGTCTCATTGAGACAATCACCCTGCAGATGGCTCACGTTTTCGAGAGGCCTGACGACATCACCGTGCAGGAGAACTTCCGATTAGCAAAGCACCTCATTCAAACCCTAAATGCGTTTTGCGATCACATATTCCTCGCGGAGTCATTAACGGTGGACATCTTAACTTCTCTGCTCGAGGAGTTGACGCTGCGATTACTGCAGACAGATAATAGCCCAGATAGCAGAGTGAAGGATTTATCGCGCTTCATTAACATGATTATCCTGCGCCTATTTGCGACAGGCCGTCGAATGTCCGTTTTTCGGTGAGTGATGCGATGACTCGTGATAGTGCTCCATTAACCGTGTCCGCAGCGCTCTCTTCTCATTGCTACTCCAGATTGTCAAACCATTTACGACCAACGGCACCCCGGCTGACTCACAGGAAGCCAGGGTCGCAGAGCTAGTTCTGAAGTGTGTCTGGAAGCTGGCGAGGAATATTCCTCAAGACCTCGAGAAGCAGATGCTCGACCCTGCCGAACTGTTCCCTGCAGTTGAGCATTTCTTGCAGTCTGTGCCACCGAATGAATGGCGAGCGAGAGCCACCAACAAGGTGCCCTGCGGTGACATGCCTCTGCGAACCATTAAGGTCATCATACAACATGTCGTGGGTAAGTTGTGTTGGTTAGCTGCCTTTTGACGAGCTGAAGTTGATCCATGACTTTGAAGCTCATTACGGCGATGAAGTCTATGACCACTTAGCCGCGTCCTTCGACGATCCGTCGGCGACTATCGTGTACCCCTACGTTTATCGCATCCTCAACTCCTCCACACGCACTGCGGCAGAAGTACCTGTCAAGGCAAACGGCCTTCGAGAAGAGGTCCTGGGTCACGCTTCTCCAGCCCTGAGCCGGCCGATCTCTCCTGGGACGTCATCTGCCACTTCGGACCATCGCCCCCCATCGTCCTCGAGTCATGCTCGAAGCCGAAGCATATCGTCTGCGACCGGACACGGAGCACCTGCATTAGAACCTGATCCCGACGAGCAGCTGAACGTCGTCATCCAGCACATCTCTAGCGAGACGACTGGTGCTATGCACAAGGAAGGAATTACGGAACTCCATCAATTCTTGAAGGCCTACCCACATAAGAAGGCGAAGGTGGACAAGATCCTCGAATCAACGGGCCCTGCATTCCGCAAGTATATCACCAGGGCTCTTGCCAGTCGCGCTGCAGAAGACGAAGAGAGGACTGTTGCGGTTGCGGATACCTTGTCAAGTCAGTCAGGCCGACTACTTGTACGGTTCTCATACTGACACCGTACACTAGTATTGGAGTCTAATGGTCGGGAGCGTACGCTAAGTACGACGAGCACGAGTTTCAGTCCAGGTATGCGGAGCTTCAATGATCACTGGTAACGCCCTGTCTCAACATACTTATGACTGCAGACCATCCGGTGTCGGAGACCTCCCGTGTCGCAACGCCAACGTCACCGACTCGTTCAGAACATTCTCCACGATCACCAGGCCGATCAAGTGTGGCTGAGCTACCTGAGGCTCAACAAGAAAAGCTGTCTAGGCTTCACGGCATCTTCCAATACAATCGCACCAGTATATTAAGTCCGTCGTCTTCACAAGGTCGATCAACACCAACAACATCTGCTCGCGGCGCACCAGGTTGAAGGGGGGGAGATCCGCTGGTTTGGACTAGACGTGGCACTTTGCATATCTGTACATTGACATCGTAGTATCGTATAGTGGTCTGTAGTAACATTGCTCTATACCCTTGGCATGAGCTGTATGCAACCGTGTATTCAATTATACCGCCGTTTCGGGAACATCTTAGCCTATCATAGAATCATGAACTCCAGGCATATGACGTGACACGGGCACTTTCGGGCGTCTCGTACATCTCGCCCTCATACCCCATGTTCTGCCGCGACGCCAGCGTGGTCTAGTACTGGTCTAGTGCTCGCTGCTCTCCTCCTGTCCCGTTCACGACCTGACCACGACCACGCACAGCACGATTATAACTCCTAGCACAACCTAAATCGGCATGCCTGCCCCAAAGGACGCCCTCCCTCTTTCGCAAGACCTGCTATATGAAGTGGCTTTAGCTTTCTGGAAGACCGTCGTGAACATCTTCTTCAGGGAGATTAGGCCAAGAGGAGCGTTTCATATCCCTCGTGATGGACCCGTCATTTTCGTTGCTGCTCCTCATCATAACCAAGTCCGTTTTTGCCACAATAACAAGTCATATACTGACACGTTAGACCCAGTTCCTCGACCCTTTATTGCTCACGTTGCAAGTCCATAGGGAGACAAGACGGAAAGTTCAGTTTCTAATTGCGGCAAAGAGCATGAAGAGGAAGGCGATTGGGTTCTTCGCGAGCATGATGTCAAGCAGTAAGTGTTACATCGTCTCGAGTTGTAACAGGCCTTGCATTCATGATCGCGCAGTTCCAGTCGTTCGCGCCGCAGACGACGCTAAACCTGGAAAAGGTCAGGTCATCATTTCCGACGACCCATGTCTCGTAATCGGCTTCGGGACTCGTTTCACGGAAGAGTTCACTCCCAAAATGCAAATTATGCTGCCGAAGTCCGTCAACTTTGCTGTTGCGGAGGTGTCGGAAGTCATCTCGGATACCGAATTGCGTATCAAGAAAGAATTCGGAGGGGAGAGTGGGAAGGGCACCGGACGGATCCGAGAGAAGATGAAAGAGCTGCAGGCAGAGGGGAAAGAAGGCTTCGACTTCAAGAAACTACCTCACATCGACCAGAAGGACATGTATCATCATGTGTATCAATGTCTCACCGAAGGCGGATGCATAGGTATTTTCCCTGAGGGTATGTAGGCTCATTACGGTTGATATTCCACGCTGCGGTGCTGATCCCGTTAGGCAGGCGGTAGTCACGACCGTACTGACCTACTTCCCCTCAAGGCGGGTGTCTCTTTGATGGCACTGGGCGCCATGGCCAATCATCCAAATGTCAAAGTGAAGATAGTTCCAGTTGGATTGTCGTATTTCCATCCGCATCGCTTCCGGTCAAGAGCTGTGGTCGAGTTCGGTACAGCTCTCGATGTCCCTCCGGAACTGGTAGAGATGTACAAGGAAGGGGGAGCGCAGAAGCGTGAGGCAGTCGGCAAGCTGCTAGACTACATCTACGATGCGCTCAAGACGGTCACCATCCGAGCTCCGGACTACGAAACTTTGATGGTGCGTGTTCCGTATCGTCGTCCGACACCACTGTTGAAGTTTGGTTCTAGCTCTGTCAAGCGGCTCGCCGACTTTACAAGACGCCCGGCCAGCACTTAACACTCGGCCAAGTTGTGGAACTCAACCGTCGTTTCTTGGAGGGCTATTTACACTTCGGGGACGAACCTAAAGTCCAAAAGTTGCGCGCTGACGTCCTGAAGTATAACCGCATGGTCCGGGATCTCGGTTTACGAGATCATCAGGTACGATCCATTTAGGCGATATCAACATGTCGTTGTGACCTTTTTTGTAGGTCCCATACGCTCAGAAGGCTAGCTGGAAGGCCTTGGGTCTGCTGTTATACCGACTTGGCCTGTTGTTCGTATGGACGATGCTTGCGCTTCCTGGTGTCATTTTGAACGGACCCATTTTCTTGGCCGCATCTATTATGTCAAGAAAGAAGGCAAAAGGTATATTGGTAGTCTCGTTGACATCCTCTGGTTCCGCCGTTGACCATGTTCGTTTATAGAGGCGCTTGCCGCCTCGACAGTCAAGATCGCTGCGCGGGACGTCCTAGCGACCTGGAAAGTCTTGATTTCACTCGGGATGACTCCTCTGCTATACGGTTTCTACGCCTTTCTGGCCACCTTGGTAGTTGTTCGGGCCGAAGCACCGCTAGAGATTAAGTTCTGGACACCCGTTCTAGTTATGATGACGTTACCCTTCATTGGATACGCTGCACTGAAGTTCGGAGAAGCTGGCATGGATGTCCTCAAGTCAGTCTCCGTTCTCATCACCGCGACGGTGCTTATGACGACCCTCGTTTCAGGTCACTGCGACCATTAGTAGTAGCACTGATACCCGGCCAGTCTCGTTCCCTTGACCAGTTGAAAGCAATGCGGGTTGAGGTATCAAACGAACTTGCGGAGGTAATCAGGGAGTTCGGGCCTCAACTATATGGAGACTTCGACGCGGTACGTGGCTACGTCATTGCTCGTCTTGTTCATTCTTACATTACCTCGCTAGAATCGTATCCTTGTTCCATCCGCCAGCGTTCCGCCGTCCACCGGCGAAAATGGTATATGGAGACGAAAGAGCGGCACCGGCGGCGTGGACGCTCAGGGCAATTTGCTGGTGCATCCAATGGTCAGTTCATGCGCTTCTATTCAGTCTGGTATATTGACTTCTTGGCTAGACTTGGCTCGACGAGCGATTATTCGGCTGGAGTCGAAGCGCGTCCAGGGGAACGAGTGCATGGTCGGGAACGCGAAGCCACGATATCAGCAGAGCACCCAGCCCGGATGCATCCGATGACGAGACTGGTGACTACGACGACGTTCTGGGCTATCTTGAGGGACGAAGTTCTCAGTCGTCCCGCACGGGACGCAGCCACCAGAGCTCGTATGCCAATCTGCAGCGCTTGCGGGACGGGAGCGGTACAAACGACAACGATGTCAAGGTTGTCGCAAGTGTGACTGGGAGAGAGACCAGTGATGCAGATGGTCTGCAGATGCGGCAGCGGGGCAACTCGCGCACGCGCACAAACTCTCTCTCTGACATGGTGTCAGTCGAGAGGATCGGCGCTCTGGATAGGGACGAGAATTTCCGCGAGGCAACGGACGACCTGAATCACGAAATCGAAGAGCAAAAGGAGCACAAGGATGAGTAGGCTGACCGCTGAACTATCGTCATCCTACTCTTTCCCTGCCTGCCTACTTGTTGTATTACTCTCGTTGCGACCAGTGTAATGATAGGAACCCAATCTGAGCAGTAAGCGACCCCTAGCTGTACAGGTCTTCTCTCCGCTTCCCGGCCGTCAGCACCTCGACACCGGTCTCCGTGATTCTAGAGGCAAGAAGATCAGCACCCCACGTATTGGAGGGTGGTCAATAAGCTTACAAGAGTGTGTCTTCAAACTGCGCACTGGGCTTGCCATCGACCGTAGTTGCGGTCCAGTTGTCCGGCCAGTGTATGAGATCCCAGTTGTGGCCGAGGTTGATCATGGGTTCAATTGTGAAGATCTGCACGCATAGAGTTGTTGACTTGTCGTCCCAACTAACGAAGTGCGGACGTACCATTCCAGGCTTCATCGTACCTATAGCCTTATTCTTAGCGTAGTGAGGTATATTAGGGACACAGTGGAACAGTTCATGGACGCCGTGTCCGCAGTACGTGCGAACGACAGCGCACTTGTTCGCACGGGCGATAGGTTCGCTGTGACGAGTGATCAGTGAGCATGCGAGGAAGGATACCCGTTCTGTGGGGACGTACATGACCTTGCCTATGTCACGAAAGAGCGCACCTGGCTTGCAGATCTTGATTGCCTCGTCGAGGGCTTCGCGGGTGACGCGCATCAGTTTCTTGGCGTCATCATCGACCCGGCCGACGGGATATGTCTCATTGAGATCACCGTGGAAACCTGCAAGAGAAGTCACATCCTGCAACAGTTTGACTGCGGACAGTCATACGAACCATCGTAGAACAGGGAGACGTCTAGACTCTTGCTCAGACACTGCATCATGGCATCACATCGGCCTACGACTCACCAATGTTGATAATGTCGCCCTCTTGAAGTTTGCGCTTGTCCGGGATACCGTGGCAGATGCACTCGTTAACGGATCTGCGGGTATTTACTCGTGTCATTAACATGGAGATGGTGATGGTCAACCGCCGCCACCTACGTGCACACAGATTTCGGAAACCCGCGGTAATTGAGGGGCGACGGGTACGCATTGCGCTTTATAGTCTCATTGTGGACAATTTCGTCGATCTCGTCGGTAGTGATCCCGGGTCGTACATGTGAAGCAGCGACATCGAGAATCTCTCGGCCTAGCTAGTAACATGGCGGTCAAGCAAGGTCACATGAGCTATGTCACTTGGACTCACTCTGCAGACCGTCCTCATTTTCTCTTGTTCCTCTTTGGTGAGTATTTTGTTGGGCTGACCGGCTCGTCTGCTCTCCGAGATTGGCTGACCTGGGGGGAAAATAGCGTCGATATGGCAGGCTCACATGGTCGTCTTGACCTCGCGAATCAATTTAGTGATGATCCTACCATCTTCAGCATAATCTGGTCTCGGTATATGTTCCGGGACATGTCGTGTAGGTGACAGTGGATACACTGGTCGCAGGGAACCCGTGAATCTGAAGTCGCCGAACGGGTTGAAGGTGCCGTCTGGTGAGGCAATTGAGCCAGTGTTTCAGCAGCGAATGTGGCGATTCAAATTACCTTTGTTGATGTTAGGGTCGTCCAGGAGTGGTTGTTTTGGCGTTGCGATGTCGTGAATCAGTTTGTGCGTTTTCTGGGAGGTTTTCGGTGAGATTTGGGGGCTATATGAGTACCGAGACCACTCACCCCTACATACCCAATTCGAACGTCGGCCGTTTAACGCGCACATATACCGGGAGAACCTCACTCACAGCCCGCTTTAAAGCATTCCTGTCCACAGAAAAACGAGCCCTTAATCCCCAGTCTGATCAAGACCTGTTCAGCCACAGCGACCCGACCGAAGCAGTCTTCGCTCACTCACTTGTGGCATGTCGGACATTCCAGCCGCGAAGGGGGGTGGCCGTTGGGACAGTCAGTGCTCTGACAAGGGACGCTTGCGGTGCTCATGACGGGCGATGGTAGGGGGCGGCAGTGACTGCGGTCTCTGTCAAATACTTACTTACACGGCCTTCGACCACAGGCGGGCGTCTGTTCGTGCGATCTCGATCTGCTAATTTGCCGCTGGACGTCCGACGACCTGCGGCCAGTGTTCGCGCCAACCAGAATTGCCTTTGCTCTTACAAGCTTATCTTCGGAAACGGTCAATCATACAACGTAGCGACGTAGAACCCCCCCCGGAGAACTCGTGCCTCATGAAACACTGGGGTCCTCTTTCCTATCAGCACGTCTACGAAGTGGAATTCCATCTGCATCCGCGGACACCCCATCCGCTCGCACTGAAGCCAGTGCCGCCCCACTAAACTGCTCTCGCGACTCGTTACGCAGCCGTTGCAAATCGGCGTATGAACCGTTGCGTTCGCATGACCGCGGCCTCGTTGACTCTGCGCCTCGCCGTTCGAGGTAGCCAAGGACGTTGTCGTAGTCGCCATGCTCTTCGTCGGTCTCCTCATCCTCTGAGAGCGTTCCGCCACCGGACTCGTCTTGGTCTCCGGACAACGCGCTCGTACCTCGCGATGAACTTGGGCTCCAGCCGAATAGATGTTCATCCAGCCATGTCTACATTCGCCAGCCATTAGCGTGGTAAACTCACATCCATCGAGCAATCATCATACCATCGGATGTACGAGCAATGTGCCTTGTGCTCTCGGCACTGCACCACTGCTCCTGCGACGATAGATATCAGGCCGACTTATTGGGGATAACAGCATGCGGCGCTACCATGGCACTCAATACGCATCGACTGGACACCATTGAACGTAACACATACCTCGTCGAAGTCGTCATACAATATCGGTGCAAACTCGTTCACGACCTCGACCAGTTCGTTCGTGACCTGCACACGCATAGCCTTCAGCCGGTCGAACGAGCGCGACTGACCAGGAACTAGTGTCACGATGAGAGGCGGCAGGGACCTATCCGCCGTAGCAATCAGACTCGTGGATCTTCTGGCAGAAACCGGATGCACACTCACTTGAGGACATCCATGCCTGCTTCGCCGAACTTGAGTGCGGCATAGGCAACGAACGGTAGGATGACCATGACAAGTACCGGCGTGTATATCTGCCACTTGAACGGCGCACCAGCTTTGATGGCGACTATGGTCGCAAGAAATGCGTAGAAACCATACAATACAGGTGTCAGTCCGAGTGAGATGAGGATCTTCCACGTCGCCATGACATCTCTGCCCGAGATCTTGACCACGGAACCGGCGAGAGCCTCTGTATGAAATTTACACAAGGGTAAGTGGGGAAAACCGAGAGTTCACTCACCTCGGGCCTTCTTTCGGGATATCGCCAAAGCAGCCAGGAAGATCGGTGCATTGAGAACGACGCCAGGGAGCGCCAACACGCTCCATACTGCCAGTAGACCCAACCGATAGACGAGGAGCCCGAGGGTCTTCCAGCTGGCCTTCTGCGCCCGGGGCACCTGCAAGTGATAGTGAGATCAAGTATTGAGTCGGGACAGTCCGCATGCACGGACCTGGTGGTCGCGCAGACCGAGATCTCGAACCATGCGGTTGTATTTCAGCACGTCATCACGCAACCTTTTAACCTTCGGTTCATCTTTGAAGTGCAGATAGCCCTCGAGGAAACGGCGATTGAGCTCGATGACTTGTCCCAGACTCGTATGCTGCCCTGGGACCTCGTACAACCGTCGTGCAGCTTGGCAAAGCTGAGAGACTCATGACGACTATGTATTCATGAGCAGGAAAGGTTACACGCACCATGAGTGTGTCATAGTCAGGGGCTCGGACCGTCACGATCTTGAGTGCATCATAGATGAGATTGAGAAGCTGGCCGACTGCCCGGCGTTTCTCCGCACCCCCCTGGTTGTAGAGTGCGACGAGTTCCTCGGGGACTTCGAAGGCTGTTCCGAATTCAACGACTACTCTGGAACGGAACCGATGCGGGTGGAAGTACGACAGGCCGACGGGCACTATCTGCACTTTGAGGCTGGGGTTATTAGCCATTGCGCCTAAAGCCATCAAGGAGACTCCAGCCTTTAGAGGTAGCAGGTCCGCGCGGTCATGGCTTCCGCCTGGATTGTGCGGGAGTCATTGAGCTCTCTCAATAGCAACGGACCAATGCGGAGGACATACCTTCCGGGAAGATACCGATACAGCCGCCTTCGGTGAGACACTGGTAGACGTGGTGGTACATGTCCTGCTGGTCAATGTGCGGTATCCGCTTGAACTCCAGCCCTGGCTGTCCCTGAGTTTGCAACTCAGAGACCTTCTGGCGAACTTTCAGAGTGCTCTTTCCACTGTCCCCACTAAACTCCTTCTTGAGCCTGAGCTCTCTATCGGAGATGACCTCGAGCACCTCAGCAAGGGGCGCGCTGACAGACTTCGGAAGCATGATCTGCATACGAGGGCTTAGTTCCTTCGTGAATTGAGTGCCATGGCCTACGACAAGGGTTGGGTCGTCCTCGGATAACGAGATAAAGCCCATTCCGGGTTTCGCTTCATCAGCTGCACGAACCACTGGGACTAGCAAGACGGCGGGGTTTAAATAATGATGACCTGCGTGGTGGACGAAGAAAACACACTGCTTGCTAGCATCCGCGCAAAGAAACCGATCACTCGCTGCTTCATGCTCTTTGCGGCAACCAGGAACTGCACCTTGCGCCTGGTCTCTCGCCATACTTCGAGAGCGAGCACCATGTCTACGAACTTATCGGAACGTCAGGAAATTGCTAGTCTGTATTGTGCAAGTATACTCGCTTGATTATTGTGAGGCGCAGCAACGAATATGACCGGTCCCTCTTGCGGTATATGGAAGGCTCCCCTGGGCCTGACCTCGCGAAAGAAGATGGACACTGCTGTCCTCCACAGAAACATAGCAAAAGCATAGAGAAAGTCTGAGGAGATCGTGGGGTTGGTGTCTCCACGGCCCATGTTTGCAACTTGTTGCCTCCTGAAGATGCGGCTCTACTGGCGTCAAGTACCACCCCAACGGCTTACAGGTAGGGTGCGTTGATGGTGGGTCAAGTCAGGTCTTGCAGTCGCTGCCATTGGCGTATGGTCACTACGCTGGGGTCCAGCAGTACTAGTAGGGGCAGTATGGCCGAGCCGAAGCCGAAGCATGATCGCGTCTTTGGAGAACGCGCGCCTCCGCGCCTTCCAACCGACTTCACTGCACGGCTAATATCTGGTTACCTTCTACAAGTTTGGCTTCGTCTCGCAGAGTTTGAGAGCGTGGACGCTCGCCAGTGCATGTGCAATGGACTACTTTTCCAAGTTCCTCCGCTCGTCCAGTCAAGCAAGTCCTAAAGTCGAGGTTCGACCACTGTCAGCTGAAGCGATACGCGGTGCTGAACACACAACAGATTGACCATGCATCGGAGTTCCACAAGTCGTGGATGCTGATCAAGGTACGCGATTATGACCTTATCATATTCATGCGTAGCTTCACGACATGTCAGAACACGTTGATGCATCCCGACGAGAGGCAACTCTCCCGAGGTATCAAGTCAACCGGCGTTCCGGCACATCTGCAATCTATGGTAGACTCTCTTGTATGGGAGTCAACACGGACAGAGGAAGGGTGAGTACTCATACCATTATTGCAAGCCCTGTATTTCTCATCTGTCCCAGAGCCACAGGTGCTTGCCTCGAATACCTACTAAAGAACGGTGAGGAATGAGACCGCTGCTTCATGGACATATTCATGACGTGTCACAGATGTACTTGGCACCCTTGTGAAGCTGAGCGAAGCAGACCACCCCTTTGGCACTCAGGCCGAGGTTTTGCGAGCAGTCCAGAATATGGTGGTCCTGTTGGATGAGCAATTCCTCGTGCACTCCGCCGTTCACAAAGCCGTCCTTAGGTTACTCCGAAATTGTGTTGGCGACGACATTCAGGAACAACTCGATGGGCGCAACAAAGTCATGGGAGCAGCCGGCAATGTCTCTCGTAGTCAACCTTCTGAGTATGAAGAAGACCGTAGGTGCACATTATATCTCCTGTAACTCATGCTGACAATGCGATTCCAGTGGTAAACTTGCTGTGCATTTTGTGCAGCAGGATTCGAACATACCGGGAATTACTCATGATCTTCTTTCACGATAAGCACTGGTATCGACCAGAGCCACTCTTCGCGGTAGAAGAGGAAGAGGAAGAAGAAGAAGAAGAAGCAGAAGAAGAAGAAGAAGATGCGGACACCCTAGTGGAGCCAGATGCTGCGGAGCCATCTAGTGGGCAGCTCCCGGATGCGTCGAGAACACCGCGTGCAGGCTCACCGTCACCTTCGCAAGACACAGCAAGCTCTGCCCCCGCATCTTCAGTCACGAAGAAACCGGAGTACGAATTTCTGCTCTTCAATTACTTGCTTCGCTTCGTGCATCGAGAGGGCCGTATTGGCGACTTCGCCCGTGCAGGTCTACTCTTCCTCATGGACGTTGCGATGTCTCCGACCGGATCACAGAACCACTCACCAGGGGATGGCTTGCAACTATCGTCTTCTACTTCTTCGCAGCTGGATTCGCAGACCGACCCTGCCACAGATGCAGGGCTCGCGCTGGCCGAGTATATCATCGATGGAGACTTCTCAGAGGTGCTTGCGGCCGGTGTTTCTGCAGTGTATTCGTTGCTACCGTCGAAACTCGAAGTTCGGCCACCAGCTCCCGCGGAGAACGTGACGGGAACTGCAATGGTTCTAGGAAGTACTGTCACTGAACTTTCAGCAGAAGAGAAAGAAAAGGCGGAAGAAGCTCGCGAGAAGAGCCGCGCCATGGGCGTCGAGGATGCCTCCAGTCCGGAGTTCAAGGCGCGTCTCGACCACTTCCTCAAACTCCTCGAGTTCCTGCAGGACGTGCTCCGGCGAAATATTGTCCGCGAGAACAATGAGGACAGCCTAGATGCCTCCACGCTCGTCGGCTCTGCGATCGTGCAGTCTATCCTGGATGCCATTAGAAAGGTTTTCCTCGAGAACGTCTTGTACCCGGCGATCCTTGAATGCTCGGACACGGATGGCAGTGCCGTTGCAGTCATGTCTTACATCGATATCATGATCCGCACACTCCAGAACGGTCAGCTGGCCGACTTGCTCGTCGACTTCCTCATGAGCGAGGACAACAGTGAGCTCGCACGGAGCCGTGCCAGGCATCATCATCATACAAACACACTCACCTTGAACGGTAGCTCACCGCCTGTCACGCGTGCACCCGCAAACGACCAGGAGAGGAAGCTGAGGCGACGGAGGAGTACCGCTATGGTTCTCTTGGAGATGGAGGCACCGGATGCTCGTCGCCAGTCGGAGTACTTCACCTCGATGGGCCGCTTCACGTTGAAGGATCTGCTGTTGAGCAACCTGCGATCAAAGTCGCAGCCCGCCGCAACTGCAGCCCTACAGCTCCTACAGTCTCTTCTGTCCCAGTACTGTCAGCTCTGCGTCGATAGGCTGCTCGTTGTCATCCGAGACCCGTATGCCACGAGCTTCCCTCAACCAGCAGCCCTAGAAGTACTCACGGCGAGCAAGCCAGCCACCGCACCCGAGGAAGACGAGGAGGAAATGTTCGTGTACCCGGGCGCTGAAGACTCGGCACTTGCGCGCAGCGCTAGTCCCAATCCTGATAGTTCGATGCTCTTTGTGCAGCCTGACACCACCTACTGGACGCATGAACGCGAGATGGGTCTATACCTGACCCTTGTCTCCCGTGTGGACCCGGACCATAACGAGGACGCCTTCAGCACAGGCTACGAGCATTATCTCCGGGATGCACTGCTGTCAATCGAGTCTTCGATCTGTTTCCAGCAAGATGTGGATCCGGAGGCGAGGTCAAAGATGAAGCACCGGCTCAACCCGAACGATCCTGTGCTCACATTAGTACTGGAGTCGTTGCGCAAGTTCTTCTCCAACACGCCGGAGATGAACATGGTGCTGACAGGTGTACTTGCGACTCTTGCGATATGTCCGGATCGCTCGCTCGCTGGTTGGCTCACGTTCGCGCCGAAGGACAGCGATACGACCGCTAACGGTGCGAGCGCGGACAGTAGCATGTTCACGTATGGGGACGATGGGGACGATCGCTCAGTGGATTTCCGGATCGAAGAGCGACTTGCCGCGGAGTCGCACTTTTTGCCTGCGTCCAGCATCGACGACAAGTCTCGCCCGGTTGTGCACTCCGTCTTCCATGGACTCGTTTCGCAGCTAGAGCGGTACCGGCAAATGGTCGCGAACTTCGACCAGTACTTGATGGAGCGGAGACAGGGCCTTCTCTTCAATGAGAACCTCACAGATGCGCTCACGCTCGCCCTCGACTTCGAGAGTGGCTCATCCAAGTCTACATCCACTCTAACTGCGACTGGCTCTGCAGCTCCGGAGTTCATCACACCCAAACCAAAGCCGAAAGCAAAATCCGCCTCTTCCACCCTCGTGTCCTTCCTCACACCCAAGAAGAATAAACCATCGAAAACTCTCCCATCCGAACCGACCACGCCTCCACGAGGTGCCGACCGGGCGGTCGACGCGAGCCCATTCGGACCACATTACCAGAAAACGGGCGCGATCGTTGTGGAGCCATTTGCGGCGCCTGCACCATCTTCGGGCCCATGGACGCCGAAGAAGTCGCGTCGGTGGAACGCAGACGAGGAGGACGTGTTCGGATCGTCCGCGCAGTGGGGCGAAAATCGTTTCCAAACACAGGCAGAGGAGAGCAGTGAGGAGGAGGATGACGCAGAGGACGAGAGGCAGGTGAAATCGGCGAGCGTGACGCTGTCGAGGTTATTAGACAATGTGGTGATTTTGGAGGAGTCGATCAAGGAGCTTGTCGCGATCATCCATGCGAGACGCAGCCTCGGGATCGACTCAATTCGATACTTGTAAATTATACTACATACCTACTCTTCCTTCGGACATGTGCATGTGCTGGATTTGCTTTCGTATACCACATAGCTTCAGACGACTTGCAATGACAACAGTAGAGCTGCGAGACGCGGACTGCATACAATACAGCCTCAGAATTAAGATCATGGAAGGTATGGAACGGTATATGGTACAAATGGGAACTAAAACCGGCCGAGAGAGTCTGCCATCAACTGTCACCTGGCCTTCCGCCCTTGCGCAGCAGCCCGCCCCTTCCTAGGCGATGCGGTAGTGTCGGCCTCGCCAGACTTTGGTTTATCACCGAATAGTTTCTCTTGGAGCTTTGCGAACTCCTCTTCGTCAATGTCTGGCATCTTGACATGGCCCTTCTTTGCCTTTTTCACTGGCTGCTCTGCCTCCTCTTCTTCGTCCGCCCCCGCCTTACTGCGTTTCTTGCCCTTCTTGCCCTTGGGCAGCTCGGCATACTTCTCTGCGAGGCCATCGAAGAAGCTATCCATGGTCTTGCGTTTCTTCAGAATGAGAGCTTGCAACGCGGAATGGTCCTCCTCCTCTGCCGCCTCCCCGCCTCCCTCCGCGGCCTTGCCCTTGCCCTTTCCACCACCCTTGCCTTTCCGTGCACCGGCTTTGCCGCTGCCATAAAACTCGTCCCACACGCCGAGCTCCCTGGCGAGATTTTCTGCCTCCTTAGCCTCCTTCTGAGTCTGCTTCTTGCGAATGAGTTTAGCCTTCTCATCCTTAGTGCTCGACTCCCACTCCGGAAGGGTGGGCAGGGTACCGTCTTGAATAAGCTTGGAAATCATGACGATGAACCGCGCCTCGTCATCATGGGTGGAATGGGGGACGTGGTTCATCATCTCTCCAATTGATCCGTTCATTTCGGCATACGCCCGCTTAACGTCCTCTACCTCCTCCTGTGAACCTAGAAGGGGATGAGACGCTGTGTCAAGTAACACACTTCACAACTTACCTTGGTACTGCTTCTTGTCTTCATCCAGTTTCTCTCTCGTCACGCTGTCGAACAACTCCTCGAAGTACGCCTCCCAACCATCCTCTCCCGGGGAAATGCCCCCACCCTCATCCGTCTTGCCCGTCTTATCATAGCGCGACCTCCGCTTCTCGTCGGAGAGCACAGCGTATGCAAACCCAATCTGCTGGAACTTCAATGACGCGTCAGATTTAGCGGAGTCACTCGAGGTAACGTGTTTGTCAGGATGGTGTGCCAAAGCGAGGCGACGGTACGCTTTCTTGATCTCGTCCGGTTTGGCATTGCGCGAGACTAAAAGAACATCGTAGAGATCTACGGAATCTGGATCTGAAAAGAACTGAGAGATTGGATCCACGTTGTCGTCCATAATGAAGAGACGTAGATGGTGGTCGAGTGTGAGACGCGACTCAACTGGACGCGTTCACTCGTTCTGACGCGGTACACGTGATACCACGGTCAGTCGCGTTCAGCGTCTAGCGCCCACTGTTCGCTGTGTTCAATTAATCCACCATGCCGAATCCCGACAACGCCACGGCCCAGCTAGACGTTCCGAACACCTGTTATTTCCCATAACATTGGTGTTTTTTCCAAGTCATCTGAACATGATTTTTATCTGGTAAATGAATTGACTGTCCACGATGCAACCACAGAACTTAGGTTGGCAACGGAGGAGGTATCGTCAGTGTAGCTTTGCTGGATCAATAGTTTCGATTACGGAGGGGTCATTAACATTGCATTATCACAGCATCTGCTTGCTTCAATCCCATCAATACTATATATGTTCTACCATACAACTATTGAAGGTCACTTGGTTCCTTGCAGCTTGCCATGCCCGACTGATGACAGCCCAAGTTCGTCGGCCAAAATCTGCAGGGCCTGACCATGGGATACGATGTCAAGTCTCGGTATCACCTGCATGCTGCTGTCACGCACCAGACGCTTGCTGAAGAATCGCCCATGCGCGAAGGGGCCCATGCCAATCCAGAACCCTGGTTGACCGGTGGACCTGTAGGCCTTCCTCATTTCTCCTCCATCATCTACGCCTTCTATCTGCGCGCCGATGCGATCTAAGATAGACTCTCCGAAGATTGATTTGATATTCTCCAAGACAGACAAATAGCCCGTCCTGTCTATACGTTAGTTCACGCGCAACACAATACGCGCATCTCCTTACGCATATACGACAACATCAGCATCGGCTTTGCGCCCGTCGTCGAAAACCACGCCGCCCTTCTCGAACCGCACAATCTCGCCATTCTTGACCTGGTATCGTACTTTTCTCGCGGCATAGTACATGGGCGATGGTGCAAACATACCTTGACTTTGCCGTCTATTATCAGTTCCCCGCAGCCTCTATCCAGCACTTGTTTCCCGCATTAGATGGCTGCCCTCTGACTGACAGTAAGACTTACTGGTGCCCGCCGTCGTGAGTGCAATGGTATAACCCTGGAACCCGACCTCGCCTCCGCCTGGTGTCAGTTCCCAGGTGAGTTTGAGACCTGCTTTTGTCAGGCCGTCGAAGAGGTCCTTATCCATGGCTTTAAACCTCGCAGTGCCTGATGTGATTGCCATCTCTAGACCGAGACCTGGTGGCATGGAGTTGCTCAGGAAGTCCGCGTCTTCGATCGCGTACTTCTCGTTGAAAGTGATCCCGAAGACATGCTTGTCTACAGCATTTGCAGATGCTACACATGTCGAACCGCGTTGTACCATCGTGACCTGTGAGTGTAGCCATAGCTCAGTCCCAGTAACCGGCATGGCTAACCAGACTTACACTGGAAGCACCTTTGGCGACGAAGTCAATACATAGGTCGTGGGCAGCGTTGCCCTGTCAAAGATAATACACATGTATGACGTCTTCCCAAATTTACAGCTCGCACTCACCGAGCCCACGACCAGTACGCGTTTCCCAGTGAAGGGCGCCGCCCCACGATGCTCGTCGGAGTGATAGACGCTTCCCGCAAAGTCACTCATGCCCTCTACCTTCGGCATGTTCGCAGGGCCGCTGCCAGCAGCCAAAATGATGTGACTCGGCTCGATATACACCTTCTGTCCATCACGGTTCACCGTCGCTTTCCACCGTCTCTTTTCCTGATCATAAACGGGAGGATCCTCAGTTGTGCTTGACAGCCAGATGCGCAAATCCTGGGCTTTGGCGTAGAACTCAAGAAAATCGGCCACCTTGTCCTTCCCGATATACTTGGGGTAGGTGGTACTATCGCTAGTGCGTCAGTAAAGTATTCAGGGCCTTTTCAGATTGACCTACGGCCAGGGCTGGTAAAGCACTGGCGCAAAGGTGAGAATCTCACTGTGCCTTTGCAAATTTATCACTTACTTGAACAATGATGGGCTGTCGTCTGGGTTGTCAGATTCGGGTACCTCCAGGTGTATAATGATGCTTTCAAAACTCCGAGTGTACTGGCAAGTGCACCACACGCACCTATTCCTCCACACATGACCGACTGTAGGGTTTTTGTCGATGATGAGGGCTCGGACACCAAGCTGTCGGAGTCGAACGGCGCACATCATCCCCGTCTGCTCTGCGCCAACTAGAAGAGGTCGATCATGGTGAATCAATCCGCCCGCGTGTATTCTGAGACCACATCTTACTTATGAGTACAGTCGGATCCTGATCGATTGCTGCTAGTTGTTTCGCCTTGACTTCTTCATACGTCGAGAGATCGGGGAACAATCCCAGAGGACGGTCCCTTGACTCTTCGTGCCCCTTGATATCCTCGAGGATCAGGGAAACCGCCAGGGCCTTCCAATTTCCATTGAAATCTTGGACGAGGCGGAAAAGACCACGACCGAGGGCTGGCGGTGCGATGAGCCCAAACTCGAAAGCGCTCTGTACACCCTTCTCAGCCGGTTCAGAAGGGATAGGGAATGCTATGGGAGGTCCTAGAGTAGACGACATCTGCAGGCGGACGTCGTGTATCCCGGCTCGCGCGAGCCTTGTGCGATCGTCGACTTGCTCAGATAAGTACGCCTTCAAGTTGTCATGTCCCCGGAGAGACTTCAAGTCCCATTGGAAAGATAGATGGTCTGTCCAGAATCAGGGTTGTGCCTGTAGGCTGAGCTTTGTATGACATCGGAGACGCACCTCTCAGCCAACCTGACGGGAGAAACAAATTAACGAACGCGTCGACATCGGCAGAGGCGACTGCGCTCCGGAACGCGTTAAGCCACTCGCTTGCGACGGCGTGCGGATCCAGCGAAGTCATGGTGGGGACTCGGGAGGTTACGTGGTCGTTGTGATGCAGACACCTCAAAGGTCTTGCTTAAGAGCCCTCGAGAAATTCGGGAGGCTGTCAGAACTACACCTCCGGATCAGACTCTGATTCAGTTCACTTCCACTCCGAGGAATCTCGTATGAGGACGTGCCGGGCGCATCTCAAACCACAGAAACTTGGTCAAGCTCTGTCATCTCAGTACTTGAGGCTCGCACTGAGGGCGTTGCAGTTTGTAGCACCGGGTGGGCTAGTAGTAGCTCCTTGACCATCCAGCTTCTATTCCACTCTGAGCACAAGACTCCTGCAGTAAGTATATTTTAATCGACTGCTGGCTGGTCGTTCAAAAGACATATGAGCTGCACGCCTGAGTTACTATGTCGCCGACGCACCTCCAGATCGCCAAGACACAGAACGAATAACAAAGCATCCGGGGATAAGATCAGTGAAACCCATCAACTCGGCCGCTGTTAATTATAGACTTTTCAGTGCAAGCACCCTCATCGAAAACACTGCCGCTTTCAACGTTAAACATTCAAGTGGTCCGGAAAACCCGGCACTCGTAGGGGGCTCACCTGGACCACCTGGATCGTAAGACTCGTGATTAGCGCGACGAGTCCAAGTACCGATAAGTACCGTTGTGAACCTTATGGTGTACAATGAATACGGACGGTCGATACGCTGAGCCAATCAGTGCGCACCGAACATTCGTACCCCGGTCGAGTAGCATTGACGATTTCTAAACAATCCCAAAGAGAAACAGTCCAAATTGGTGTTCACTATGGTACATCGGCGTAAATCTAATAAAATAGGGGTAGTCATGAGCAAGTACGTAGCAAAACAACAAAACATCGTAGTAGATCCACATGAGTCCATCCGATGGCCCAACGCCTCCAAGCGAATAAAAAGCACCAGATCGGAAGCAACATATGATCATACATCTCATCCCATCCTTGCTCGAACTCCCAAGCGCGCCATGAGACGACACGATCACTCTATTGACAGTCGCCTCGAGTCCAACGCCGTTCCTGAGTTGTATGACTGCTTCGGGTCCGACATGAAGCGATCGCCTGGACGTTCGTGGAAAATAGAGGGTAAGTACTTGGTTCCCCACGTCACCCCTGATAGGCAAAAGTAAACATTAATTACCGAGGAAGGCCTCTTTAAGTTGTGTCGCCACAGGCTTGTAGTACTGACCGTGCATTTTGCTGCTCTGCAAGCCCTTGTCGAAGTCGTGGAAGCACTTGCAGCCAATGCCGAACGTTGCGAAGAGCAGTAGTGAGGCGACAATGGCTGGCAGGAGGATGTAAGCTGGACAGAATTGACGGCTATGAAGGCAACGTACTGAACGTCGTCAAGGTTGCGCGGGTTGAAAGGTACGTGGATTCCGATGCTGGAGCGTAGAAGCGATAAAGCTTGTAGACTGTTTTGACAGCTGTGAGCCACGTGGATTCAAGCCGCACAGGACGCGCACTCACTGACTATGTGCAGACACTCGATGTGAGTTCAACTGATGACAAGTCAGGGATGATACACGTACAGTATGTTTGAGCGGCCAGCATCAGAACCAGTGAGAACGTCATCAACCTAAAATTATACACGATGAGCGATGCGTGCATGGATTCGCGATGATATGCCCACCATTTGATCTCGCGCTGGACAGCATACCCCGCCATGATGAGCAGGATCATCACTACGGGGATAGCAGCAACAGTGAGTCCAAACTCAGCAGTGTCGTCATCAAGAACAACGATGAGGAGCTGCATTGCGGATCGTCAGCACTGTCTAAATACCAATGTTCCTGGTACCTAACCTGCATTGTTACGCCCACGAATATGAAGAAGTCTAGTTTGAGCAGACAGATCATGATCTGGTAGTACTCATACATTGCTGAGTCAAACCGATCAATATGCTTTATTTTCAACGTGGCACCAAGATGGAGGGCTCACACTTCATCGCAGGGTTCGCGCCAACGACATGAAAAATGGCCCAGCTGGGGAAAATTTGAGATTGCGCCACAGAAGTGGATCTAATGCGGACATACCCAAATTCATGATACAATTGTCTTACGAACCACATTAGGGCAAACCAAGAGAGGCCGATCACAATGGGAGACACTATGAGGAAGGGTTCCACTCTATGCCAGAGATGCGTGTTCCCGTACAACGCTGCTCGGGTCTCGTGGATTTGGATGGAAGAGAACACAAGCATGGCTGCCTGGAAGCCTTATGATAAGTCAGACACGTTAGCGGTTTGCTCCAATCATAGATATCCCACTTACATAGAATACCAATGAGTTGGATGACATTACGTAGCCTCAGTGCATCAAACGCCATCAGCATCTCAAACACCCTAAAACAGTGAGTCCATTGTAGATAGCAGAACGCGTATTCTCTTACTCTGCCAGAATGAAGATAGCAAGGTAACATGGCAGCGTCTGCCGACTGCGCTTAGTGTCGCGTTTGTTGCTTATGGGAAAAGGCCCACCTTATATTGGGCATCGTTGAGGTTAACATGGTTCGCCACGGCAACCTACAATAAATCACATCGTAAGACAAGGTGTATGTTTATCAACATTCGCACTCACGAATCTGAACGTGATGGAGATCATGACAAGCACCACGATCGCCTCTGCAGACGACCCCTATAAAATCTATGCAGGTTCATACAATTGGCATACGCACGGACGGCAACTAGTACCCAAACATCATGAATGATTCATTCGGAAGTCTCAAAGTCACTGAAAGAGACGTACTGATGGCGACGAACGCCTTCTGCGCCCTTGTACTCAACAACGGTTCAGCAGCCATGATCGGCGCGTGCTTGTACTTTCGCAGGAGCGGTGATCACAGATGGTTGGTCGGGCAGAGCGTCCGCGTCGTGAGGGTGAGAGCAGTTCGCAGAGGGGCGCAGGCGGTGCTAGTCGTGAATTCGTGACTTTGTAGTGCGTAAAGGGGACTATGGCGGAGCGGTGCAAGAAGCCCGGGCGACCACAGCGCCCAGCGACCTTAGGTCGTCGAAACCGTTGCATTGGATTACGTAATTAACATGCATCCCGGCGGGGCGCTCGGGCAGTGCACCACCCAGCCTGAGTGGCACCCAAGAACGGTGACCAACCATCGCGTGCAGCAGCGACGCTGTGCTGCAGTGTGCATTGACCCGTCCGTCATCCTTGCGATTCCCGAAGCGGTCGAACTCACTGAACAGCTTCCGCTCACTTCAATAACCTCTTTGTTAGATGTCTACCCCAGAGCCTTCCAGCTGCCAACTGGGATACGCGTCGAAGGCAACACCCGCAGCGTAACTCACTTTGGCCAGCACTGATGCAGGTGCCTGCACAGTACTGTAAGCATCTGACACCACCCATTCTCCGCTGAAGACCATAAAAGAGTCAAGACGACATGCGCTAATATGGTCACCACCTGGCATTCAGTGATCCTTCACTATAGTGGTGTGCAAGTCTAAAGTGGTTTGTATTGTGAGTACACCAAAGACACTATGTCTCGCACACTGTCAGTATTTGACTTTAAAGGCCACCGCCCATCCATCGGAACCGCCTCAGTTTTCCGAGCCATGTGCTATTCATAAGTAGCGATCTGTTCATGGAAAGACGCCAGAACTTCGGGTGCACTCAACTTCTCACTCGTACTGTATGTATTAATACAGTGCATGTCAGAATACTTCTCCTGTTTGCAGGCTTCGTACTACAGCGTCCGCTACTTCCATTTCCTCGCGCCAAAGACAAGCGACGTTCTCCCTCATCCAGGCTAGCCACCCTTCCAACCCCGCCAAATCTTTCACTGTCTGATCAAGGCCCTTCTGCGCGCGACGGCTGACTTGGTTACATATCTTCTGAAGGATGTCCCTCCATCCTTTCTCGTTCTCTTCCGATATCGATTCTCTCCGACCGTTCATCACGTCTTTCCATGACTGCGTTATGACCTCTGGTAGAGAACCCGGTGCTGCGACCTCCCAGGTGGACGCTATCTGAATCAGACGCAATGCTGTGATGAGCCTATATGATGGGTGTGCCGGAAGAGGCAAGGAATCCAGTGTCCATTCGCTGCAGTGAGATAACAAGGATCATCATTAGTGATAATATAAGCCTATATATACAGCGGTAGTACCCCCAGTATCCCTCCTCTTGTAGCGTATTTGCGAGCCAATTCCCGAGCTTGACGGATGTACTGAAACCCCTAGAGCCGCCTTGCGCAGGTTTGATAGCCAGGATATATTCTTCGACAAGGTCTTGCACGTCGACCTCCCCGCGAAATTGACCACTTGCGATCGACTCCGGCGTGAACCGATTGACAAAACCATACTCCGCGAAGAACGTCCTATTCGAATGTCCGCCATAGCGCAAGAACAGCTGCTGGCCCCCTTTGATATCAGTCTGCAGGCACGACTTGAATGTGAAGTCTCCCGCAAACGTTTGCGAGCTTGGCGATCGAAATGGCGATTCGATGATGGGTGTTATCTGCGAGGACGCCTCGTTGTGGTTGGCGAAATCAAGGATGGGACACAACGTCAAGCAGTCCTTCTCAGGATCTGCACCTCGTATTGGGTAGTATATTGATCGTGTATTCACTGATACGGGAAAGTCAGCGCTCGCACAGTGCACACGAACTCACGGGAGCACAACCATTGAGCCAGGCCCAGCAGTAGTCTTTCACGAGCGTCATGGATGCGGACGCTCCGTAGGGCATAGGTAGGTGTGGCTTTTGGCGACTCGAAGTGGCGAGTATTTGGTGGTTTTTGTTCTACAGTGAGTAGTAGGCATAATACCGGGCATTTGTGAATAGACAATGCTCACAAGATATGTGCATATTGTCTGATAGTCTTCCAGAAACCGGGCGTATAACGTATGTAGGGCATCGGTCACACTGGGAGGCAGGTTCCTCAAGATTAGCCCCTCCGCCGTCTGCTCGCTTTTACGCGGTCGCTCCACAAGCCATGCCAGTGGATGGCTGACGAAATCGCGGGGAAGAGTAGATATGTAGGGTCCGAACGTCGGGTCGAGAGAGTCCTCTTCTCCCGCAGGCCGGTGCAGCAAGAGATGCAAAGAGATCATCTGAACAGCGCTCAAGCGTATGTCTGCAACTGGTGAATACAGCGATTTCAGCGTATCCAGATTCATGAGTGCTTTCTTTGGGATCGTGAAAAGCGTGGTAGAAGGCTATGCATGTGTATACGTCAGGAAGCCTTCTACCATACATCGCCTACATAACAGTGCTTGTACGTACCGGGCATGATTTCGTAGCAAAGAGACCCCGTCCAGCACCTGCGCCATGTGTCTCCTGATTGCTACGGACGAGCTTCTGACCCACTCACCTTCCACAGTCCTGGCCTCCACCATGAGTTGTCTGGTGTCCATGTCATGGCTGTTCTCCAGCCATTGAAGTAAGCGAGACCAGCGCGTCGCATCTCTCTTCTTTCCATCCATATCACCCATCCTTCGTTAACCCACTCCGTGCGAAGCGCTCCGTATATCACTGAGCCAGGGACGTATCAACAGGCCTTAGATAGATGACGACAGAATATGAGAATACACGGTGAGAGACAGCCCGAGGGTAGAGGGCCACATGCGCGCCCCGGCTGATCGATAGCACTTTTCAGTCATCGCACGGCTCCCCTTGCTTCCGCGGGCTCTGGCGATACATAGACGCATCCTTGGGAACGCCATCTCCGAGTCATCGCGCAAAATGTCTGTGTTCAATGCCTCTCGTCTTGTCGGCAAGACTGTCCTCGTTACTGGCGCGAGCGCGGGTATCGGCGCGGTGAGCAATGACTGCATTGTATGCCGTACCAGTACTTTATTGACGTGGGACAATCCTAGGCGACTGCCATTTTGTTCGCGAAGGTGGGGATCCTCGTCCTGTCGCTCGAGACAAGGAAACGTCTAACCGAATTTGCTGAGAAGGGAGGATCCAATGTGATTCTCTGCGCGCGCCGCGTAGATGCCCTGACGAAGGTGGCTGAGGTTTGCGCTGCTGCACATAAAGAATCGGGCCTCAAGCAAGGCGGGAAGTTCGCTACCGTTCAATTAGACGTGGCGGACAAGGCGCAGGTCGCGTCTCTCTTCGACAAGATTCCTCAGGACTTGCAGGATGTGGACATCCTGGGTGAGCATACCTGTCATTCACTTGAACTCCTCTGGGCCTTATTTACGTGGGACGACAGTGAACAACGCCGGGTTTGTGTACGGCGTAGACCGTGTAGGAGATATCGCGACGTCGGACTACGAGGCGATGTTCGCTACGAATGTCTTCGGTCTCATCGCTATGACCCAGCTCCTCGTCAAAAGTAAGCGATCGTTGACATTCGCTGCGACTCAAATGTATAACTGGTGACGACAGGGTTCAAAGCGAAGAAGTCTGGCCATGTCATCAATCTTGGTTCCGTAGCTGGTGCGCGTACGCGTAATACGTTCTGGTGTCCGTTCTTATGCATTCGGTAGGCCGGGAAGCCTATGTCGGAGGCAGTATCTACTGTGCGACGAAACACGCTGTCCGAGCGTTCACCAACTCTCTCATGAAGGAGATTGTCGACACTCCGATTCGCGTGACTGAGATCCAGCCGGGTGGGTACAAAGCAGTAAAACGCGTACGCCATGACTAACAGTCCAATTAGGCATGGTCGAGACTGAGTTCTCTGTCGTCCGTTTCCGCGGCGACAAGACGGCAGCTGATAAGGTCTACGAGGGCTTGCAACCGTGTAAGTAAGCCTGATCTCCAAGTGGCTGGAGCGCTGACAGAGGCATCTGTAGTGACCGCGGAGGACATCGCGGAGGAGATTGTATGGGCAGCTGCGCGGCCACCACACGTCAATCTGGCAGAAGTCTTTGTGCTTCCGGTCAACCAGGCCTCCCCTAACATTGCTTATCGGGGTGGAAAGTGAGTAGACCCGCTTGGGAAGAGATACACTCACGATAGCAAACATCAAGATCAAGATTGTGAGCTAGTGGTATAGATTTGTAGCAATACATGAGGTATTCACATTGAGTCGTCCCACGGCCGGCAATGAGACCAACAACAGCGACGACAGCAAGACAGCGAAGTACATAGAACATCGATGGGATGGTAGTGGGTCACATAACGAGAAGGATTCGCTGTATAATAAGGGTAGAAGACGATGTCGCCGACTACATAAGCGTGTGGTCAGGATTTGCTCTTCTTGCTCTTGCCCTTGGGCTTGATTTCCAAAGGGGGGGTTGGTGCTATTTCGGGTGCCTCAGATTGAGCATCTTCGTCGTCTTCATAAACAAACTTCTTCACAATAACATCCTCGCGCACGAGATTCGGGAGAGGGGTATTAGCGTCCAGCACGTTACCCAAAGTATCCAGGCGTAATGTCTGATTTGTAAGTTAGCAACATGTCCATTTCAAAAAGCGGCAAGTCTTTATCACCTTGGCAGTGGGAGCCAAGCACCCCTTCCTTGTAGCGTCGGAACTAGCTGGTTTCTTTAGCTTAGGCGAGATCTCATCGAGATATACAGCAGTGGCAAGTCCGCGATCCCACTTGACTGTCTTATCGCCCTTAGTCTCCGCCTCATGCTCTAGCCTCTCGCGTTTGAACGGTCGCTCAGGTCGTGGTGGCGTCTCGTAGTCCTCTTCGTCCCCAGGGCCCCGCCTATGTCGCACAGGCACGCCATCGTCATCGACTGTGATGTTACTCACATCACCGAGGTCGACAGACATGTCCACTTGGGACTCGCTCGCCTGGGCGCCTTCAGAGGATCTCCTTGCTCTACGTTCCGCGCGCTGTTGCCTCTGTTGCGCCTTGATCTCTCGCTGTTTCTCCATCACCGTCCGCACTTTCGTGGTTGGGCTCCCAGGCCTCTTCCCTTCCTTGCGAATCACCTCCGTCTTCAGCGCTGCCACTTGCTGCTGATTTTTCTGCGTGTTAGACGATGTAAGCGCCCTCAGAGCCATGGCCGACATCCCAGCAAACGCGCTTGTGTCAGGGGGCGGTGGACGCTTGCGTCGAACATTGAGGGGGCGGACCGGCGGGGGGTCGACAACACCGAAAACATCCGTCGCCTGGTTGGCGCCCGCTCGGCGCGAACGACTCGAACGACGCGTACCGTTTGTCTCAGAATGAAGCTCTGGCTCCGTACCAGGCGGTGGCTGCGACAGCGTTGCTTGGGCGGCGTCGACAATCGGCGGCTGCTCTACCGAAGGAATAGTTGAGGACGACGGTTCTGTGCTGGGAGGCACTGATGGCGGGCTCGGGGAGGGCTGAGACGTAGTCTGACCGGGTGCAGAAGGTAGCGACACTACAGGTTCGCCCACTCCAGGTGGTGGGTTGTCTACCTTCATGGAACTAGGTTCACGAGGCGGGGGCTTCCAGTCTGCGACCTTGCGCATCCGAATGGGCCCTTTCGACTTGGGCGGGCTAGCGTGTGGCGTCGACTCTACCGCGGGTGTCCCAGAAGGCGGTGTCGTGCTCGTTCCAGTTCTGGATGATTGACCCAACATGCTTGGCACTACCTTCCGCATGCCAATGAATGGCTTAGCCCCTGGCGGTGAAGCAAGTGACTTCTCTCCTTCCCGCTTCCTTTTCAGAGTCGATACGCGCGAACCATCTGCAGCTGTGGATTGTTGGGTAGTCGCGTGACTGGTCTGGTTGGTCGCAGAACAAGGAGGACCCAAGTAAGGAGAGCTTTCACTGGAACTACCGCTCCCTTGTCCAGCTTGGAGCGCCCTGAACGGTCGTGTCTACGCATGCACAGTTCAGTTACAATGATGTATTAGACAATGCATGGATGCTCACTGCGCCTCCGGCAGCGCCCAAGGCACGTCTCGGAACTATTGGCGGTCTGGGTTCCGGTGCTGGTGTTGGACTCGGTTCCTTGGGCTTCGGTCTGGCATACGGCTTAGCACCTATTCGTGGTATGCGACTGGTGACATTGGAGGACGGCTGTCGCAGCGTAGAAACATGCTTCGCCGGACTCGAGGCCAGGGGGCTTCTCGACCGTAAGCGCTGCTGCTGCATTGAGTGATTCTCCGCCTCACCCTCATCAACTTCAGGGATGGGTGGATGTGCGCGGCTTGATGACGGAACAAGTGGATGAGGGAGGGGTGTATTGGTGTTGCCTGTCGGAGTGCTGCTCGCCGAAGGAGGCTTCACAAAGCTGTTCGCCATGCGTGGTGGTCGTGCAGGGTCGGCTGATCTGCCCCTCTCAAACAGAGGAGGCTGAGAGACAGACTCGACAGAGTTACTCCGGGCTCGCTCCTTCAACACGGGGCGAGTCGGCGAAGCCGAGCGCACAGCGGCCTTGCCCTTCTCAGGCGAAGGCACTGTCCATGGTGCGAACGCTTGCGAAATGGGTACTCGTTTTGCGGGGCTCCGACTCGGGTCATCGAGGGCTTGACGAGGACGCCTGAACACGGATGTCCCAAGTAGGCCTACGTTCGGACCAGACTTAGCGGTTCCTGCGGCGAATGACGACGTCGACTGTTTGGAAGGAGAGAATGTTCCCTGAGCTATCGCTTCGTGAATTGGGATGCGGCGTGCAGGTGTGCGCGGCGGGTCAGTGGATGTCGCTGAAGGGGCGACTGCAGAGTGCATTTCTGCCTCCCCCTCAGTTGGCTGTGGTGCAATGGTACGGGAAGGCGAGTGTGGCTCGACATTCGTCGAAGCGAGCTGCTTTGGTTGGTCGACTATGATTGTCGCTACAGTCTCTGCTGCTGTGGCCTGTTCTCCTGTAGAGGGATTTGAGCCATTATGCAGGAGTTGCATGAGAAGCCCCGTTGAAGTGGGAGACAATGATCCCAATCTGCGAGGCTGTTCAGCCTCCAACTTGCGCTTCGCTTCCCTTCCGGGAGAGACGGGTCGCTTCTCGTCTGGCAACAGTGCGATGTCTTGGGGATTAACTGAGCTGCCCTCCGTATTGGGAGACACATCACGACTTCGGCTCTTCTTCTTGACGCGAACGCCCAATGGCGGGAAAACAGGCGACGATGTGGGATGCGCCAGGGTAGATGGGCCAGGTCGACCAGGAGTTGGGACATTAAGTAGTGTAGTGGTATCGGTGATGGGACGTGGCCGGGCAGGACTAATGCTTGACCGTTTGCGTGGAGAGCGCCGCACAGGCGTTTGAGGTTGGGATACAGGTGAGGGTATAGTCACTTCTGGGACCATAGCAGGAACTTGAGCGGCCGAGACATCTGGCGTATGGAGCTGTACCAGCACTTCCTCCGCAGGCGGCGCAGGTGCATCTATTGCGAGCGTATCGCCAATCAAAGTGAGGAGTACCTGGTTTTCCTCCTCGGTTGTAGGAGTCACGGAATTGGACGTGGTCAGCGTAGTCTCCTGAGCGGACACGGAAGAAGGTAGCTCGCTCAGCGGTGATAAGGACAGTAAATCATCGACTGTAGTAGCGGTAGATCGGCGAAAAAGAGGAGACTCGGTCTGAATGGACGTATTCAAAAGAAGCGTGTCGGTGCGCGGGGTAGCTGAAGGCGTAGAAAACGAGTCGAAGTTAATGAGATCCGGCTGGGACGTGTTCGTCTCTCCGCCGTCCAGCGTTTGTGGAGGGGAAGAGGCGCCAGAAGTTAAATCCGGCATTGGGTCTGTGAGGTCGATCAATATATTGGGATTGGGTGGGGTCCTTTCGCCGTCTGGAGGAGGACTTGGAGGAGGCGAGGGGTTGTCATGGGCCTGTAGGACCTTGCTAGCCAATACCAGAGATGGTTCTGCGCCAAGGTAAGTTTTGACTAATATTCCAGCACGTGTAAACTCACCATCTTTCAGCATGTCCTCTTCACCGGAAGAGCTCCCCCGTTCTGCCAAATTCAACCTAGTCGGCGTCGGTTGGCGGATCTGTCTCTCTGCATGCATGGATTCTCGCAGTCGGGTAGAAAACCTCTGCGATCTTCGCAGTGGAGTCTTGAGCTTCGTTGTAGATGCGAACTTTTTCTCGGGCGATTGAAGCGGCCCGAAATAAATCCTCGCAGACTCAGTATTGACTGCGTCCGCGTCGTCGCTGGTGTTCGAGCGCGGAGAGGAGACATCACCTAGATCAATCAGCACGTCGCTGGACATACTGAGCACGAGTGAGGAGGACGCGAATGGAGGCGGCGCGAGGGCGGGTGGATGGGAGGCGTGTTTGAGAGCGAGGCCTTAGGCAGGAGGGTGTGGAGCGGAACGTTGGTCGCGTTTAAGGCACGTGATCGAGGATGTAGGCAACGCGTCGCCGAATCCCGATTCACTGTCCGCTTTCGGAGTGTACGCCGGGCTATGTACGACAGGTCTGTGATCCGCCGAGTTGAGACACATGTAGACGTAGTTGCCCCTTTCACTCGAACAACCATGACACAGACGTGTTCTGCGTGCAGGTGAGGAAATCCCTTCATTGGATTGATCGTCGCGTTCATCATCGAAACGCGGTCAGGAGTAGAAAAGTGGTATGTTATTGCTGCACAAGGCATCGGCAGGACGTCATCTAATAGACCCGTCTGGTACAGAGATGTGATGGCAACACGCCAGTTTGTGGACCATGCTCAAAAGCTCGTCGACCCATTGAATGCACTTACGTAGAGAAATCTGCTACTCAACCCAAAGGTCCGTTGCTCCAGAAGGGGAATGCATGCCTTGCTTGCAGGTACGTGGCTCGGTGTCTTCGATATCGACTGGTATTGAGCGAGATTATGCCTATTATGCATAGGAGGAAGAAGAAGGTCCGATAATTGTTCTGTTTTCTTGGTAGCATGTTTCTGAAGCAGTGTGGATAGAAATGCGACGCCAAGCGCCCCTATTGCACGACTTGCGAAGTCGCTGGGAAGCAGCACGAGTGTCTGTACGAAGAGAATATCCAACGTCATCTAACGGAGACACTCATTGCTCGGACGCGGGAGCTTGAAACCCGCCTGGCTGTCTACGAATCTCAGTCGCCATCTCCTGAAACAGGTGAGTTATGCTTCTGTCATCCCCATGTGCCTCTGTTGACCCTCATGATCCAGGCAATACTATCCAGACCGATGATATCTTTTCTCTACCGGAGGCATCGTCCTCTGCATTCCCGTTCACTCCTGACGACATCAACATATTTGACCTTACATCCCCGGGAGGGACATCTTACACTCTCACCTTACCCGACCAATCTATGTTCCCGGAAGGAGGTAACTCGTCTTCCATGGCCTCCTCAAGCTCCTCCGTACCGGTGTCGTTGCAAGAGTTGAGTGACTAGTAAGTAACTACACACATATATGGCATCATGCTCGCATACCTACAGTCGGTTTCTCAGCCGGGCAACGTTCCTCGCTCATCATGGACAACTCGGCGTCAGTTTGACTGAACCAAAGATGCAGGCCCTCTTGAACGGGGACTTGTCTGGGTCATACATACATCCCGTCCTCATTTACGCCGCCCAAACCATCGGTTGTCGCTTCTGGCAGCTGCGACATCGCACTGTCTTAAACAGTTCCGTGGAGTCCGCCCTTTTGCAGTTCGTCGAGAAAGCTATGCTCGAGGCACCACCCCCGATCGCACGATTGCAAGTGCATTGCATACTGTCGATCTATTTCCTTCTCAAACGCCAGATGCGCGAAGGCCGAGAACAGCTCATGAAAGCTGCCCAGATCACCCTCCATAACAACCTGAGGTTCGATACCCATATTGCGGAGACACTTACGACTTTGGAAAATACCACGGACGAAGCGCAAGAAGCTATATGCGCTCTAAGCCAGCTCATGTACCTGGACAAAGCTTCGGCAATGGTTTTGAACGACCCGTCATTGTTGACACCTGACTATGACCAGCAATTCCACACGCTGCCGGTAACGTTAAGTATAGACTCGACGGCTTTGCTCGCTGACCGTCTTGTGCAGTACATGTTCCCGAACCTATCAAAGACCAACCTCGTCGTCCTTCGTGCCCGAAGTTTGGCACTCCTCCAGGAAAGTCGTCGCCTTGCGGCGAAATGGACCGAGATTATATTGAACATCGGGGCATTCGATCCGCAGGCAACGATCAACGACCAGACTAAGTGGTATGACGATTATTGGGAGTTGCTGGAGGACGTGCTCGAACATAATGCGACGCTTACCGTTAGCACGCTCAAGACGAGCTTTAATGGCAACAGTGAGATGGCTCTGACGCTCAAGATGTGCACGATCGTGTCGTTAACGGCGGCCGCGGAGCTGCATCGGTTGTTGGCGGGCCACCATCTGGATTCCCGTTCCAAGTGTTTGAATACCGCTCTCGAGATTGTCAACGTATGTGAAGCACTGCGTTTACCCTGCTACGTTCCTAGCTGACGATGTGCGCTAGATCACTAAGGAGTTGCGTGACGATGACTATCACTTTTTGGACCCCGTTTTAGGAGTATGTCGATCAATGCGTCTCTACCAGCAATCCTGACCCACCTTCAGACATGCTGGTCTATGGTCGCTGCTATGCTTGATCAAGAGCGGCCGCACATGGAAGATAACGCACAGCTGAAGTCATCCTTCCACGTCATCCTCAACTCTGCCAACAAGCTTGGTCACGCCCTGCCATACGTAGGTGCGTATAATGTGCTCATCCTGGTGTAGCCCGATACTGACTGGGCAACGCAGAGCATTCGCTCGAAACTATTAACAACGTCATGCCTAATACATGTGACGGTAATTTGATTCAGAATTTCTAATCTCTGTGTATGTAGATGTAGGACCAGCCTAAGGACGCTCGAAGTTTCATATGTTTTGCCCGAGCACTCAGATGTAGGTTTGTATGGTAGGGCTCTCGATCAGGGTAAACCATGTCGTTACTGTAGAATCCTAGTGTACAAATATAGTTGATACAAATGCAACGGTCCACCTAGACGTATGGTCGTGACATGGCGTGCCCGATGTCATCAACTCGTCGCCCACGGAGTTGAACTTTGCATGCAAGTATTTGATGACTAGTTATCCTTATAGATGGGTATAGTCTACCCTCGATTTGTAGACTGCCTTCATCTTTACTTCACATTCAGATTGTATGATCCTGGCGAGACGACACTGCATCATAACCCAAATATATCGTCAATCTCGTCCCGCTTCTTCCTTTTCTTCGCCTTCTTCTGCTGCGTGTCGCCCTCCGCCTTCCGCTTCACTGGGGTCTGGACTACGATGTTACTAGTAGGAGATAGGTGGCTTTCGCGGGCAGAATTAGTCGGCCGTACTGTAGCAAATATGCCGAACAGTCAGCCAACGGGAAACAATGGCGGTCTCTTCTCACCTATTGCAGTGGGAACCATGTTGAGGTCTTCGCGAAGAAGGGAGACGTCATCCGGAAGTACTATGTCTTGCTTAGGTTCTGGTGAGGCTCGCGCGACCGAGGTTGTCGATCGTCGGACAAGGATACTTCCGACATCTTCGTCAACAAGTAGAGGTAGAGTACCGTCTGGGGTGTTTCGCTCGGTTGCAGCTTGCATTTTGATACTTGTGCGTTCACGTGGACGAGGAAAGTCATGGTCAATTACATGTCTGGAGTCATCAGCCATTTCTGGCTGTAATTCACAATGAGCTCGACGCTATTGACGCATGACGTGCGATACGTACGTCTAGAATCTGCAGCAGTCGGCGACAAGCGGTTTGAGCGACTTCCATAGATGACTGGACCTCCACGAGCAACAAATCCAGTCTGGAGGTTATGGCGACCAGAGTGAGGACGAGCGGTAGGAAAGCAGCGGTCTGCATGACTAGAGTGAATGAACTAGTGGCAGATAGTCAGTCGGGTATGGGCTGGATATGGATTCTTCCCTCACTGATATGCCGCTGACAGGCGGTCTCGAGCCTATCATACTTCTGAATAAAGGCACGGTGAAGTAAGGGGGTTAGTTACCTTCTGGAGAAGCGAGCAGGCATCGGAACAACGTCGCATAACGAACATCACAGTCTTTGCGTCAGGAGAATGTGACCATGATCCTTTGAGAAGTTTCGTGCTGCAACATGTGAATGGCGACGACTGGCAGCATGTGTTCTGACCGGTACTCACTTCTGTAACGCGGCCTCTCCCCAGAATGATATTCGCATTCGTTCGGCCAGTCCGTACAGCCCCATACCTGCCATGCGCTCTCCATAACGTCTAATTTCGGTGACGTTCCTCCAAAAGAGCGCGGTGCGATGCTGGTTCTTGCCCTTGTAATATAACCTCTCAAGGACCTGCATTTCAAGCGCATGAGACGCGAGAGCCGTTTGGAGACGTCGAGTGCATGTCTTGAGCTGTTTGAGGACAGAGTTTATGTCGGATTGTGCGGCGGAGTCTAGAGATGCTTTTGGAAGGTAAGCCACTGGCGGAGGGGGGACGACGCGCCGAGCAGCCATTCCGGTCACGGTGGTGGAGGACCGGGTCGAAGAGTCGATCGTTTCGCTGCTGGGCGCCTCTACGTAAGATGATCTCAGCCCTCAGCCGGGGACACTCACGCTCGACCACCGCTATACACGGGTGCTCTAACAGTCTGGTGCTCTGCGCCCACTCAATTTCTGCGCTCACTCAATTTCTGCGCTCACTCAATTCCTCAGCGTCCGCTGACTTCAGCTGGTCCTCGTCGGAGACAACTCAACAGATCTGAACCTAATTGCACGACACTACCACTAGGGAGGGGCAAGTCTCAGGCCGATACTTAGCTGCCATACCAGCACGCCATGAGTGGACAGGGTGCCCAAGATGCCAAGTTCTTCCAGCGAGGCAAGATCCAAGTGGGTGGATAGACAGCATATCTTTCCACTGCTGCTATATGGATGTGCGCGCATAGGAATTCCGCGCCGAGTTGCAGGCAGCAGAGACTAAGGACAAGAAGTTTACGAAGCGGAAGACGGTGCTCAAGAAGATAGTTGCTAATATTACAATGGGAAATGACAGTACGTTTGATCTCAGTGTACTCGTCAAGATTGTCTGAAATCTCTGTCTCCGTTAGTGTCACCACTATTCAACGACGTGATCCAGTGCCTGAGCATACCCTCCCTCGAGATCAAGAAGAGTACGTCACCTACATATGTCCCTCTGGCAGTGCAGCTGTAGCCTTACTACATGAACAGTGGTCTACCTTTTCCTTGTGTGCTACGGTAGGTCAAAATCCGACCAAATCCGGCTTGTCATGCCTAGTTTCCTACAGGTAAGCACCCTGTGGCTTATGCGCGCGGTCCGGCTGAGACGGTCTAGGATTGTGAAGACCGGAATCCGCTCATCCGTGCCCTCGCTATCCGGACAATGTCGTACATACCTGCCCCGATTGTCGTAGAAGAGCTGGAGGACCCATTGCGCCATGCTCTCAAGGACCGGGACCCATACGTCCGTAAGACCGCAGCCATCTGCGTAGCCAAGCTATACAACGCAGACCCGCGAAAATGCGAGCGGAATGGTTTCGTGGAGTTATTGCGCGACCTGCTCCTAGATACGAATGCTACGGTGGTGGCAAACGCCGTCGCTGCATTGACCGAGATCGGTGACAGACAAGACGGCGTCATCTTCAAACTGAATCTCACTGTCGCAAACAAGCTCTTAGCAGCGTTGGGTGAGAGTTCAGAGTGTGTATGGTCCAGCTGGTATCAAACGTCTTGGTTCTGATTTCATCGGCCACTAGATGGGGACAGATCTACATTCTGGATTCACTACTGCGTTATGTGCCCGAGAAGCATGAAGACGCAGAGTTGATGGCAGAACGAGTCATTATTCAGCTACAACACGCGAACTCGGCAGTCGTACTCACCACCATCAAAGTCCTTCTGTACCTCATGAACTACATGGAGAACCGCCGTCTAATGGATTACATTTGCAAGAAGATGGGGCCACCATTAGGTGAGTGCGCACTGAAGATCCGGTCTGAACGTGAATCACTTATAAGTATGCCAGTGACGCTCCTATCATCCGGTCCAGAGGTACAATATGTCGCGCTACGGAACATACTGCTCATCATTCAACGACGGCCACAAGTGCTGAAGAATGATGTCAAGGTATTCTTCTGCAAATACAACGACCCCATCTACGTAAAGCTCGCCAAACTCGAGATCATGTACCGTTTAGCACGGGAAGAGAACGCGCGTGAAGTGCTCGCCGAGCTGCAAGAGTAAGTTCCCATTCTTGAAACAGTCGCTGGAGAGTTGCCAGGTTGACATGACCGGTAGGTATGCGTCGGAGGTCGACGTTGACTTCGTGCGCAAGGCCGTGCGCTCAATAGGCCGGCTTGCCATCAAGGTGCAACCCGCTGCAGACGACTGCATCAAGGCGCTGCTCGATCTCATCGAGACGAAGGTGACGTACGTCGTGCAGGAAGCCGTGATCGTCATCAAGGACGTCTTCCGACGGTATCCGGGACGCTACGAGGGCATCATCCCCACCCTCTGCGCGAACCTTGATGCGCTCGACGAGCCGGAGAGCAAGGCCGCCATGGTGTGGATCGTCGGGCAGTTCGCCGACCGGATCGAGAACGCGGACGAGCTGATGGACGACCTCACGTACACCTTCCTCGAGGAGCCCACGGAGGTCCAGTTTGCGCTCCTCTCGGCTGCGGTCAAGACCTTCATATACAAGTCGCAAAGCGAGACGATCAAGGCGCTCGTGCACAAGGTGCTGAAGTGGGCGACGGAAGAGGTCGACAACCCGGACCTGCGGGACAGGGGGTTCATGTACTGGAGACTGCTGGCGCTCAGTCCGGCGGCGGCGAGCGAGATCGTCCTCGCAGAGAAGCCCGCGATCACGACGGACGCCGATCGCATGGACCGCGGTGCGCTCGACCAGTTGCTGCTGCACACCGGAACGCTCGGGAGCATATACCACAAGAATCCCGAGGTGCGCCTCGTCCATATTCCTCTACTCAACGCGGTGTGCTGACATACTCGTGCAGACCTTCATCCGGGGAGCGACCGGCAAAGCACTCACCGACAGCCCAGCGCTCAACCCGCTCTCGCGGCAAGTCCTCGTCCCTGTGGCGCGCACGCACCTCCTCCCGCCCACCACTATCCGCGTGCCTGGGCCCGTGGACCCGCGCGTCGCGAACCCGCCGTCGCCGGTGCTGCCCCCGCGGCAGAACGGCGCGTCGCTCCCCACGGCCGTCGCGCCGTCCGCCTCGCAGGACTCGACGGCAGCGTCACCGGTGACGCAAGATCTGCTCGGCGGCGAGGAGGACGGTGACGGGGAGGGCGACACGGAGGACCACGAGCACGAGGACCTCGCGCGCGCGCAGGCGGTCGCGCCCGCGAGCGACCCGTACGCGGCGCTCGACAGCGCGTTCGGGGGCCACCTGGCGGGCGAGCCGCGGCCGCAGCACAACGGCGACGCGAATGATGACCTGTTGTTCTGATCCGCGCGCCGACGTGAGCGCGCGGAGACGACGGGTGGTGGCGGCGGACGAGAACTTTTGGCAGCTGCAGATGTGTTTTGTGTATGTACATACTCCTGAGTTAGGCGTAGTGCTTGTGTTAATAATCTGGCCATGTGTTATATCGAGGAGACCGTCCTATCTTGATTGAAGCGCCAGCACACTAAGTTAGTTCATACTGATGAATGCAGTAATCCGGAGTGACAACCAGGGCTGTGTTTGCACAGCGCGATCCGCTACCAGTGTTCACTAGCACTTACAGCTCGTCTCCAGGCCGGTAGGACGAAAGACAGGACTAATGAACGCCCAAAGTATATGTATATCGCCACTACCTACAGAGGAATAAATCGCTAGTATACACAGCCCTACGAAAGAAAAGGTACAGTAAACATACGTCAAATACAAACACGAGTTGTTCTATTATACATACTGCGCAGTGTTATACGTGATCGAAGTGATTAAATGGTGAGCCACACAATTGATATCAATGCAGAGCTAATGCCGTATTATCGTAGGCCAAAGCAAGCACACACCAAGACTGGCTTTTCTGGACCCAATCCGTGGGGGGCATGCGTCATATCGTGTTTCATAGCAATGCCTATGGAGAGGCTGTTCAAATTTATGTATGCTCAGACCCGGTTAGCAGCACCAGCACCAGCCAGGCCAGCAGCCGCACCGTTCGCGGCCGCAGGGCCCGTGCCCGCCGTGGTGCCCGCCATACTCATACCGGTGCCTACACCGCCGGCCACGCCAGGCGCACCAGGGGCGGCCGTCATGCCCGGCCCCCCCGCGCCCGGTGCGCCGTACCCGTACCCGGTGTCAGTGTACTTGCCCGACCAGAGTCCGAACGCGGCCATGTCGACGGAGCGGAGGCCGAAGAGGAAGAAGAAGAGGAAGACGGGGCCGGCGAGGAGGTCGAGGATGCCGTACCAGATCATCTCGCCCGTCGGGGAGACGACGTTCGCGCCCTCGGAGCACGCCCAGCAGATCGGGTAGAGCAGGAGCAGCAGCGAGAAGTAGCCCGCGGTGCGGACGTAGCCGCTCCGCACGGCGCCGCCCGCGGCGAAGGTCGAGCGCGGGCCGTGTCCGAGGAGGACGTGCCTGAGGAGGGGGTTAGGTTCGGTGGGGGGGGGAGGGGAACGTACCAGATGTAAAACAAGGCGAGGAGGCCGAAGACGTAGAAGCCCCACTTGTAGCTCGTGCGGACGAACGCGCCGACGAGACCGCAGACAACAAACACCCAGCCCATGAAGATGGTCGTGAAGATGTCGGAGAGCGTCAAGCCGGTAGCGAGGAGCAACTCAAGGAGCAGGAGCGGGAGCGTGATAAACCACTGGATGTAGCGAACATACTGGAAAACAGATGGTCAGCGCATAGTGTGATGACGAGAGGTGAGGGACGGTGCTTACCCAAATCTGACGGGTGGTACCAGGAGCGCTGCCACGGAGGAACTCCTCAGTTACGGCAGCGGCACCCAGGTCAGATGCCATGGCGAAGTAAGCGATCGTCGCGGTAGTGAGGACGATGATGCCAATCTGGTGGAAGAGTCGGGTTCCTCGAGCCCTCTGCTATCGAAGTGAGTGCCTGTCATGGCTGGAGGAGAGAAGCGGAAACATGTACCCTGAACGCCCAGCCAACCATGGCGAGGTCACAGATAGCCATTATGGCGGTGACGGCCCATAGCCAGTCCGAAGCGCCGCTGGTAATGTGGCGCGAGGCATTGGGCGGGTTGTTGTCGAGGGAAGAGCCAGCCATTACGCGTCGTAAGTCGTTAGAAGGCGAAGGGGGAGGCGACCGGACGACTCTGTACGATGCGGATGGAAGGACTAAGCGGAGAACAGGAAACAAGGAATGCTGGGGAAAGACGGCGGATGGTAGACGGGTTTTTATGAAGGCGGGCGGGCGGGCTACACTTGAACCAGCGCCGCCCCACCCGTGAGTTGCAGTCGCCGATATGTAGCAGAAGGCGGTGCTGTCATGGGTGTCGTCAGACGGAGCGTACAGACATGTTTTTCCAACGTTCTGTTCGATGGCTTGGGTAGGCAAGCCAAACGCGAAACTGGGACTGCACGGGGCGCTACCTGGCGCGGAGCTATTCGGAGCCTACCGAGATACGCGCCGCTTTCGTGGGCGCAGCCTGAGCGGCAGCAGGATGCTGTGGAAGGAGGAGATGAGCACAGACATGATGAGTCGTGGAGCGTAGTAGGTGCGCCGCGCTCGCATTCACTACAGTACTACAGACGCCCATGTCGCGGTCACATGGTCGTTCCTCCTCCTCCTCCTCCCCGGCAAGCTCGGATCGCACCATTGAATGTGTCCGAGTCCCTCAAAACTGGCCGGGCAGGCTGACCCCTCCCGGGCCTGCGATGACCATAGCACCCGTCTGCGACTGTCCCTTAATCGGAATCCTTCCTCAGGTATATACTTCTCTTATCAGACTCCCACTCTCCTCAAGCGAGACATCCTCTAAAGTGGATTCTCAATCATTGTCACTTGCTTTGGCGCACAGCTTCTTTCGAGCGCTGCTTATTGCGCATATTCGCAGCTTGGCTCATCAACGTCGTACGTCACTGGCAGCTCGCATAGAGAACTACAGGAGACTGATCGTTCATTACAACTTGAATGCCCACGTTGCCTCACAGGTATAGTAAGTCTCACTTTCTGTGCTCTTCGTGTGTCCGTCTCAATGCTCAGCGTTTATGACTGTCGATAGGCATTTGCATTTAGCTTCAAGCTTTTACAAACAGATCTAGCATATCTCTCAGTCGAACGCTGTAACGATTGTCCTGATCTACACGACCCAATAGGCTGTCCCCTGAGGCTGTGTTGGTGAGTGTAGGCCCACCACGAGCGCAAGAGTTCGACATGCTGATGTTGGTGCGCCGTCGCTGAATATCTCATGCACGCTCGTGCAGGCATACGATACAATTTCTTGTCTAGCTAACGGTACATCAAAGCAACTTCAACAATACATGTGCACGTCAACTATCCGCGCACGTCCCCCCTGACTTCTCGTTTACCCTACCTATTCCTGGCACTGAGAGCAGGAAGTGTTCACCGCCAGTACGTGGGCGCCTCTGCGCCGACGATGAGTTTCGCCTGGTCGAGCGCCTTGAGGATCTCCTCGGGCAGAGGGCCCTTCTCCGAGTCCGCACAGTTTTGCTCGAGCTGTGCCGCGCTGCTCGCGCCGAGAATGACGCCGTCCTCGGGCGTCAGCGCGGAGTGGTGCTGGCACCAGCGCAGCGCGATCTCCGTCAGGCGGAGGTTGTGCTTTTCCTGTCCGAGTGGTGGGCGTGAGCACGCAGCAGGAGGCTAGGAAGACGGGGGGCCACGTACGGCGACGGGCTTGAGGTATTTGAGGGCCTCGAAGTACCCGCCCTTGAGGTAACGCGCACGGTACATCGTACCCATCTTGTTGCTCGGGTCGAAGCGTCCGCCCTTCGGCGCCTCCGCGTCGGGCGAGGCGACTTTACCTGCGAAGAATCCTCCACTACACGCAGTGCGGGTGAATCATTGGGGCTGAGAGGGTCGAGGCGACGGAAAGACGCACGCAAGAGGGTTGTAGATGACGATGCGCAGGCCGTATTTGCGGCAGCAGGGGACGAGCTCGGCCTCCATCTCACGCGTAATGGCGTTGTACATCCTGTGTGAGGACGCACGTTTCAGTTAGTACGCTACGATACATCATTTGCACGCGGTGGAAAGACTCACGCTTGGTATATGTTGGGCTGGACATAACCTTTAGCCTTGCAGATACCGACAATTTCTGCAACCTGATAAGCGTAAGTGGAACTGGCTTCATCGTCGCCCGATGATCTCTCGCAGACTGTGGATACATACCTCCCAGCTGGCATAGTTACTCAGGCCGAAAATCTGGCTGTGGTTTATTCATTAAGTCAGATATCTGATCTGCAAACCGGCCGACGCACAAGAGTCCTTGCTTATAGAGCTCGTTGACTTCGTGCAAGGTCTCCTCAAACGGTACGCTGCGGTCGGGCGCATGCAGATAAAGCACACGCGCCTTCAGAGGTGAGAGCAGTTTGAGTGACGTCTGGAATATCGCCCGCAGCTTCTCGGGCGAGTGGTCGCCAGGGTTGACTGGATAAACCCTGTGAGCGTGATCAGTTCCGCACGAGGGGTGCGTTCGAGGGGCAGACATGCTTGGTGTCAACCGTGACGTCGCTGGGAAGCTTCAACTTGGCCAGTAACTAGCGCGACGTGAGCAAATGGTGTGAACTCGAGTGTCATAGACGGGAGCTGCGCACGGGCTCCGTTGTGCCTTCGCCGTACATCCTCGCAGTGTCGAGCTCGCGGTGCCCATGTTTGAAGAAGATGTCGACGATCTCCTGGCACTCGCCGAGGTCGGATGTACGAACGCCATTCTTTCCTAGTTCGCCCATGGTCATGGTGCCCTAGACCACACCTCGGATAAGCACAACTCCGCAAGCACGCTGGTACTGGGCTGCGAGCTCACGAAGATCAGCGGTACGCGGGTCGACATCTTGGCGGCGGTGAGATGCGATAGAGTGGGTGGTCGCAGAGAGAGCTTGCTGGGGAGGATGCGCGCAGAGCTGAGCCTGGAACTGAGGGATGAGAGCCTGCGGGTACCCGTCGGCCCGCGCGTGCGTCGATCACGTGTGCGAGAAAAGGCAACATTGACACGCGCGAACGACATCACCTGCCTGATATGGCAGGTTGATCGCCTCTCCGGGCGATCGGTGCGGTACTCCAGTCTCCGTCAGTCCGAATCCGTCAGTCCGAGTTTGCTCCTCCCCGAGCCCCAGCCGCGTCGTCATCTGGCACTCTCACTCCACTCTTCGCCTGATCCCCCGAAGCACTCTCTGCATACGCACAAGCCAAGTCATGGCCGGCTCGAAGCGCAGCAAACTCAAGAAAGCGCTCTCACCACCGTTCGGAAAGACTCCAGAGCCAGAACAGACCATGGACGACGATGCACTCATGGACGACCTCATGAACCAGCTCGACTCCCGTAACAAGACTGTTCAGTCCGAGTCTGCTGCCGTCCTCACTGAGATCAAGATCAATAAGGTCGCGGACACGCCTCCGCCGGCCGCCTCGCCGCCATCCCAAAAGCAGGATAGCAAGTCCAGGCATCGTGCACGCATGGTGCGTCACTGCTGACGCTCGGAGGACGTTATGTCTTGCGATCTGATGTCGCGCATCGATATGCCCTGCAGGAGAGGAAGGCGGCGGCGATAGTTGAGCAACAGGCTCCGAGCAATCCGGAGCAGGACGAGCAGCTGCAGAGGGAGGCCGCAGAGGAGGAGCGAGCCATCAGGCGGATATGCGACGAACATGGCCTCGAGATGTTCGAGGTGCGCCCTGTACACTGCTCGTTCCGTCTGCACCGAAGTTCACGAGATCTTGGGTCAGATCAACCCCGACGGTCACTGCCTCTTCTCCGCCATCGCCGATCAACTCGCCCTCCTGCACATCATTCCCGCAAAAAATGCGACCTACGCGAACGCCCGCGCCGCTGCCGCTGCCTACATGCTCGCGCATCCTAACGACTTCATGCCCTTTCTCCCCTCGGAGGGCGGCGAGGACGGAGTCGGCTCGACGAGCGACACGGGAGTCATGAGCTCCGCAGCGTTCGAGCGATACTGCGCGACGATGCGCGACACCGGCGCATGGGGTGGCGAGCCGGAGATTATGGCGCTCTGTAGCGCGTATAACATCACGATCAACGTCGTGCAGGGGGGCGCACGCTCGATCGTACCACATAAGCCTCTCAAGTCACCCGGAGATGGTGGAAAGGTTGCTTGGATTAGCTATCACAGACGGATGTATGGATTGGGAGAGGTAAGTGGTTAGCCGATAACTGGTCAGAGCAAAGTTGTGCTGAGAGACTGCTCCAGCACTACAACTCGCTACGACCAAGGCCTACCTTCTCTGAGACCGTCAAGTCTGTATTTGCAATAGGGTCTCCACAACGATGAACGCTGACCAATGACATGGATGTCCACTAGGGTGCTAAGGGACTGAATGCTCGCAGAATGGGTTCAATCTGTATCTCATACACAACGATCTCGCACTGTATTCCAACTGTATCCGTACTCGTCACAGTCGACTACTACACAAGCCATTCGAGTTATCTTGACCGGCATTGTGATTCTCACCATCCGACCAAAGATGTCCTGTGAGCGATTGAATGATCGGATGCTTATTCGATACACGCGAAGATATTCATTCTCAAATATATGCATTCATGGAGGACTATCCTGCTCACATTTTACACAACAGATTACGAGTATATAAGCAATATTTTACTTAGGACGCGTCCACGCTAACATGACGCCGCCGACCTGCGCGAAGAGGACTCGTACGCGCCGTGATCCACTTTGTTATAACCCTGGGGCGTCGCTCACTTGGGAGTGTTTGTAGTAGGTGGAAACTTCGGCCGGAGGAAGCCATGTGAGCCGAACCACCGGCCCTGGATCTACAACGAACATAAGAATCCGTTCCGTATGCAGCAACGCAACGGGGTACATACCATGTGGTTCCAGTATGCCCAGGGGAAGAGATCCTTCTTGAGGTGGTAGTAAATTCTCGACGGTTTTGACTGGTCCCCGAGGTAGTTCGCGAAGCTCTCCTTAGGTTCCAAGCCATACTTGAACTCGGCGAGCATCAACTGGCCGTAGCCAGTCAACAGCTAAAAAACCGGCCAAATTAGCAATCGTCCTCCTCTGCAGCGCACAGTACCTATACTCACGGGACAACTCGTGTAGCCGTCATATGTAACACCGCGGTCCTTGCCCGTCGTGACCACGGAGAACAGGTTCTCCGTCAACACCGGCGCCTGGGCCGTGATCGCCGCAGCGGTCTTGCTCGTCGGCAAGCTCGAGCAGTCACCAAGAGCCCACACATTCCCAAATTCGGGGTTTGTGTGCCTGAGCGTGCCCTTGTCGACGCTCACCCAACCCGACTCGTCCGCGAGCGGCGAGTTCTTGATCACGTCGAGTGGGCCCATCGGCGGCGAGACGTGCAGGAGCGTGTAGTCCACGTCCACCGTCGAGCCATCGCCCTTTTTGAATGTCGCCTTGTGGTTCGCGGCATCGACCGAGACGAGGTTGTGCGAGAAGAACCCGCCGACACCCCGCTGGATGCGCAGCTCGTTCAACGCTTCGGCGTACTTCTTCACGCTGAACATCGATGGCGTGCCCGTGTAAAAGTCGACCGAGATCTGGTCGCCGCGTCCGGTCTTCTGGTAGCGATCCCATGCCATCCACATGATCTTTTGAGGAGCTAGTTCGGGGTGAGGACATGCACGCACAATGAGAATGCCCATGGAGACTCACCTCCGGCGCACTTGATCACACCCGCCGGCTGCGTGAAGATGGCCTTGCCGGAGCGCAGCGCATCGATGTCGCGCCAGACCTTGTCACAGGTCTCGTATGAGTAGATCGACGATACACCCGAGGCGGGGTCTGCGAGCGCCTTCGGGAGCCCAGTAATGTTGTCCCAGTTGGTCTTCAAACCAGTGGCGACCACGAGGGACTCGTAAGAGATTGTGCGGCCAGATGCCGTGGTGATCGAAGAGCTTTTGGGGGCGAAGGATTGGACGTACTCAGGGATATGGGCAAGGTGGGAAGGAATGAGCGACTTGAGGGGCTCGCGGGTCTCGATTTTCTGCTTGAGGCCAGCACCGACCAGTGTCCAGCCGGGCTGAAGGAACGATTTCATCCTCAGCACTCAGCTGTTGTGACAGACGGAATAGGGCGCACCTGGTAGTAGTGGTACTCATTCGCATCTACAATCGCAATGTCCCCCTCATTCAAAGGTGTTCCCGCCGCTTTGAAGCGGTTGTAAATTTGATTTGCCACAGTCAAGCCTCCGGAGCCTGTGCAGGTGTACGATTCCAGTCAGCCTTGCACGGTCGCGCGACCACCATCACAGGCACATACCGGCGCCCACTACGACGATTTTGTACTTGTCCTTGCTATCCGAGCTCGCCCACCGGACGGACGAGGCAAGGGAGCGCGAGCCGACGAGCGCTCTTCTCCGTGCAACGAGCAATGCAGACGACATAGGTTCTGATCAAGTAAAGGCCAGGCTGTCGTACAGACGAAGAAGCCAGACAACAGGCGTGGGGGCGAGCGGTAATGAGTGCGGGTATGCGTGCATCCCTGCTCGTACAAATGTCGCAATTTATATGTCAGTCCGGGTGACGAATCAGAACGACCAGTGGGGGCGAGCGCCCCCTATTCCGAATACGAACACTCTAGAACGACTAGGCAGCTCGACTGCGAGATGCCTTTCCGAATTACTAGCGCGGCCGTGCAAATGGATGGGAGTACATTCAGATGGCATGCATGGATAGTACATATATTGGTAAGTAAGCGGGTCACAGGGGATCCAACAGATTGACGGACACACGGGCCTACGGTGTGGCACAGCTGCAGTGATGTAGATCTGTAATGTATTGGTGGCAGATCTGCCCGAGCGCGCGTTCGCCGAATTCTGACCTCAGCGGTGCTGCAGACGGTTCATACCACCGGGGACCTATCTACATAACAGTCTCTCATTTCTCCTGAAGCTTAGGTGTAGAAGTCCCGACGTCGGCAAAGTACAAGCACAGCGGCAAGATGTGCCGCGGCAGCGTTACGAACGTTTGCCCATAACCTTCCCTGAGGGTGTAAGCCGCTTAGACTATCGCAGCAGGCAGCAGCACCGGGTAGTCATCACAAGTCCGACTATGACTTCGGATTCTCTAGGGATCATGGAATTGTGGCCTGAGCGTCGTGGGTATGTACCGACGCAGGACGGAGAGTACGTCGGTGACTCACGCACAACCAACGGCCAACAGCATGAGAGAAGCCGACCCAACGCCACTTTGCAGTATGCGCCGCAATCTCCAGTATCAAAGGTCGCCCGACCCGGATATTAATTGGACACAATCACCTGGAGATGGCACTGCAGAGGCATGGAAGACCAGTACCGTGTAGGGTCCAGCCCGATTTATACAACGTTGCACTCTTTTTCCGTGTGCAAACCCGCCAGAGAAGTTCGATGGCGGTGATGCGCATAGCCGTATGCGTGACGTCGTAGTCACAATGAGCGGACAAAAGTAGAAGTGCCGCGGCATCAGCTCGAGTGAAGCGCACGTCAACCGCGGAATGTATGCTGCAAAGGGAACGAGCCTCATGTTCTGACATGCGGAAAGGGTGTGCACATGTCTGATTAGTACTTCTTATACAATCTGAGCCGACTGTATTAGATACCCTGAGGCATTCATCAGAAAGTCCGCGTCATCACAGAAGGACGCAGAGAGATACCACTGCCTCGTGCACCCCGCCATCGTCTCCCTGATTTGGAGCGTGTATTCATGACGGAACCACGGTACGTGCGGCCAAAAGGGCATCCGAATTTGAGTAGCCCAATTCTTGTCAAGCGCTACGAGGAGTCCGGTACAGCTCTTGATCTAGGCCACACAACATTCCACTGAGCCCCTACGCGGCCAGTACAGCCAAGCATTCTTGTGCATTCCATGCGCGTCACGACCCCGCCTCAGTGGCCCATGCGTCCCACGAAATCTTTGTGGAATTCCCTTGATCGCAAGTCGCCCGCTAGAGACGCTGGGACTGTTGTTTTAAAGGGCTACCTCGAGTTGAGCAGAAATCATCGACTCCGGGTCCGCAGAACCTAGCACAGACATCAATTGGAAACGACAACACGAAGAGTAATGGCCTATTACAAACCAGCTATATTGTGAGCCACAGGTCTTATTGGGCAGAGCGACATCTGACTTGTTGTCTAGTATCATGGGCCCCTCGGGAACGGGAAAAACGAGGGTGACACGCCATCTTATTGCAGGTCTTGGCCCGGGGGCTGATCAATGCGTCATACTGTAGTTCACCAACTTGGCTACCGGTAGAACATTGTTCGAAGAAGGGACAGACCTTGAAACTTGCACAACGCAAGTACAGTCGGTGGAGGTCGCCATTGACGGCCGACAAGTGGAGATCTTCGACACACCCGGTCTGGACTCGGACGAGGGTGGCAAAGTTAAAGCAGATCTTGTCCGACTCTTTTGCCAGATGTTAGTGGCACGCGTTCAATCCCACCTGTAAGATACCCACTAATGTCTACTCAGGTACAAGGAGCAACGCACCATTCTAGGTATCGTTTACATGCACGATATCAGTCAGATCCGAATTGGAAAGCCTGTCGCGGAGAGCTACAAATGGCTGCTCGAGACATGCGGGTACACTGCAATGCGGAACGTCGTCATCGTGACAAACATGTGGATACCAGAAGATCCTGCACGCATAGCAGTTGGACAAGGCAGAGAAAGAGAGCTCCGTTACGGAGATCCTTGCTACATGGCGGCCTTCGATAACGGCGCCTTGCTGCTCCAGCACAACAACACCACGCAATCTGCCCTCGCGATATTACGCCAGGTGGTTCGGAAGGAGCCCGTCGTCTTGCGGTGCCAAAGAACTAGCAATTATCTCCGAGATGAGCAAGACAGACAGAGCATCGCAAACACCGAAAGCACATGCGTAAACTCGGTCTACAGCGAGAAGCCTCAGACTCAGCGGAGCGGAGGGTATTGTCCCGGAGGATGCTTCCCTCTCCTGCGCAGGCATAGGCGTTAGGTCCAGAGAGGGATGAGGTTTGAGTAGGGATACGAGGGAACAGGTAGACTCGCAGACAGACGGTCGCGTCGATGGTCGCACTTGGACGTTGGTATGCAGGGGACCGACTAGGGCACTAAGAGAGCAGTGGCTGATGCTGACGCGCTGAAGCAGGGAGGATGGGATACCCTTTTACAGCCTTTGCGGACGCGGGCCGGCGGGCCGGTTTGTTGCCCCCACCCAGTCGTTCTACGTAACTCGAACCCTTACCACTACTTCTACTTTACCATCGACACATTTTTGCGTTGCAGCACTACATGTTCGCCAACAACGACCGCTCTCATCCCGATGTTTTATATCCTCTGTATACGAACCTCCACCCTAATCAGGAAATCCGCGAGGCGATAGCGACCCTTCACGACAAACAACAGTTCATTCATACTGTGAACGGCGAGATATCCATATGACTAGTCCTGTGACAGAATTCCCCTCACCGTGGCAGCGAGAAATGGCGAACGACTGACATGTGTGCGTATATACGTATCACCCTCGGCCTTCTTCCCGTCGAAGATATAAACCAGCTATGCGTCACGACTCTGTTGTGTTACCCTTCCTGCGACTGCCTGGTTCTACGCCTCGATTTACGGTGCCCAATGATGTTCCCTAAGTGTCTCACTGTTCCCCTGCTCTTCGCAGCGACCCTCATCTCTTCGGCCTTCTCAACCCGCAGTATTGGTGACTTAGTTTCGCAGTCTCGCTCTTACGTCTGCGTCATTCCGTCGTCTTACGCCTCGTCGAATGGGACGGCGGATGATTCCCCGGCGATCCAGGCTACTTTCACGAAGTGTGCCCAAGATTCTGTGATTGTCTTCAGCGAGGGCGTGGACTAGTAAGTGCTCCAATAAACGCTCGCATGCATCCAGTTACCGAAAGGCCTGCGTTGTTTTGTAGCAATGTGTTCAGTCCTGTCACCGCGACGAACCTCAGCAACGTCGCTATCGCTGTGCAAGGCAACTTACATCTACCGCAAAACATCACTTACGTGCAGTATGTATGATGTGATCATCCGTAGCACTTTGCTAACGGAAACCAAGGTCCGTTGTAAACGGCACGTCCTACGCAGCAGGTACCGGCTACTGGTTTACATTCTCTGGCCCGCAAATCGACTTTGTCGGAAGCGACAACGTCACGACCGGCTGGATCTACTCTTACGGCCAGGCGTGGTGGGATGCGAACACCTACCCTGGCACTGGTCTGGATAACCGTCCTCATCTGATGAGCTTCAACACAACGAACGGCACCATGCAGTACTTCAAATCGAGCAAACCCATCGGCTGGAACGTCCAGCTCCTCGGAAGTAACATCACCGTCACGGACACTATCATAGACGCGTACTCAACTACAGGCAGTTTCCCTTTCAACACCGACGGCTTTGACGTCACCGCTACGGACGTGAAGATCCTTAACAGCATAATCTACAACGCTGACGACGCGGTCGCCGTACAGTCAGGATCGCACAACATCTTGTTCCAGGGAGGTACCATAGGTTACCAGACACATGGCATGAGCATTGGCTCCCTCGGCCAGAATCAGGCGTCCTTCGCGTAAGTGCACGTCTCGATTCTCATACATGTTTCTGACGCCTGCGACCCTTATAGTAACGTCTCAAATATCCACTTCGACGACATCACTGTCGTGAATGGCGTCTACGCCTCCCGCTTCAAGTCCTGGATCGGCGGGCAGGGTCTTGCGCAAAACATCACCTGGTCCAACATCCGCATCTACAACGTGACCTTCCCCATCTTTGTAACGCAGACTTACATCAATCAAGGCGGGTCGCAGACGCAGCTTGAGAATGGGACCGTAACTGATCGCCCGAACAACTCAACTGTGAACATGCAGAACTTTACGTGGGCGAATTTCACAGGTGTGTGACCGCGCACGAACGTGTGCGAACGCGATGCTGATAACAGGGTCTAGGCACGATCAATACTTTCCAGCCGGGTGACGGCAGCTGCGTGACAGATCCGTGCTGGTACAATGTGGGACTCCCGAACCTGACGCACACCGAGGCCATCATCATTGAATGCAACGCAAACAACTCGTGCCAGGACTTCCAGTTGAGCGACATCAACGTCTTTCCCCAAACGATGGCGCAGCCAAGGGTCATCTGCATCGATGCGGAGGCGGAGTTAAACCTCGACCTGGGCTTCGTGTGCGCGAACGGCACTTACGTTCCGACATTGTAAGAATCCAAGAAAAGGTTACATGGACGTTGTTTTTGGCTTCTGTGTCGGCGTGTGAATGGCCATGGTGATGAGAACGCTCTTATAAAGTCCGAACCAACCATTGGTCTCAGGATACTTGTCTCTTATTGCTACGCTGCGGAACGTGGCGCCGCTAATATTCTCTTCCGTCTCCCACTTTTGTCCATTCCTTGACTTCTCCGAAATCCATAACCCTCCGCTCCACACCCCATCGACCCTGCAGATCCTGCCAATTCCTGTCGACGGCCGTCTCCGGTCGCCACCTGAAGGCATCTTTAAACCGCTTCTCGAGCCTACCCTCAAGTTCATCCACAATGAAGCCTCCAATGCTCGTAATGTGTGCAAACCCGTGACCCGAGCCGCCAACACCAAGGATGAGAGATGGATGGTCAGGGTGCGTGTCGATCAAGAACCTGCGGTCAGGTGTGTCGGCGCACCAGCAGATCCTAGCGAAGGCGAAGGGCCGATCTGCGAGCTGAGGCATCGTTTCTCGAAGGAAATTACGAACGCGCTCCTCGGACGCTTCAGGGATCTGGTGTTTCGCGAATGGGATGCTGCCGCTACTCTCAGCTTCCGGGTCGTGGCAAGGTCCCTTGAAGTTGGTATAACCGGGGTGTTCGTCGCAGATCTTCAGCTCGTGGTGCTCTTCGTCTGGTTCCATGAAGAAACCGCGTTCTACGTTGAAGAGTACTGGAAGGTTCTTGTACAACGGAAGCTCGGAAGGCTCCAACTTGATGTGTGCTAGGGTCCACGCTGTGGGACGCAGTTGGTTCTTGAAGTCCAGCAGCTTATCTGCATACGGGCCTGCCGTCATAATCGTGCGTGTCGCACGGTGCTCTTTTCCGTCTGCTGTCGCGACGCCGACAACATGTCCGTTATTGCCGTAGAGCAAGCCGGTTACCTTACCCTCCGGCGTCCCAGTGAGGAACCGTACACCGAGCTTCCTTGCTTCGTCCGCGGCGCTGATATAGGCATTGCGTGCATGCACCCAGCCTGCTCCGCGTTTCTTCCAGAAGCCTTTCCAGTTGGGGAAATCGCCGGTGAGCACGCCTTCGGGCATCGTCTGACGAAACTCTGTGCCCGCGAGGGGAGTGTACTCGGACTCGTCATCGGTGATTTCATGCTCCTTGACAAATTGGAATGCATCAGGTGTGCTAGCTGCCGCAATAAATCCGGTGTCGTGGTAGTACGGCTTGAACACAGGATCGTTTAGCCAACCCTCGCTCGTGCGAGCGGCGATGTGGGTCTCAATTGGTACGCGATCGACCTCTTCTCCTCCGGAAGGTCGCCAAGAGACTAAAAATCCATGTCAAATATGAGTTATTCATGAAAGGCATTGATACTCACTGGTCTCAGCGATCTTGTTCACGTCATTTCCAGCCGATATGGGAGATGGATAGGGGTGAGGGTCCAGCACGAGAACGTTAGTATATCCTCGACGACCAAGGTATAATGCCGTCGATGCCCCCCATGTTCCTGCACCTATGACGATGATAGGAGAGTCTTTCTTGAGACGTGCAGGATGTGAGACGTTCTCCACCTGAAGCTCCTCGGACTCGGAACGGCTTTGGACCAGGCCCATCCTTCACGCCTTCCAGGGAACTGGGCCTTCTATGAGAGTATGAGCATTCAGTGAGAGCAACAGCTTGCGTTAAAAACTACCTGAGGCCTGACGAGGGAGATGAGCGTCGAAGGGAAAGGGCGACTAGCCAAGACTCGCTGGGTTGCTAGCGGCGCCACACCGCGGTCGATTGGCCGTTAATCACCGGCCCGTTATGTGCGCCTGTTGACGTTGGAGATTCGATCTAGATCGCCCTGCGATCGGAGGAAAGGTGCCCGTTACGGTAATACTCAAGTAGATTCAGTGCTCTTAAACGCCGCCAGACTCTGCAGTGAGGCGGCCGGATCTGTGCTACTGAGTATTTCAGCGGCTTCACGGAAAGAGAATCTATTGGTCATGCAGGGTTGAGTCCGAACGGTGGGGTGAATCCATGCTGATATGATCTGCGGCTGCCAAATGCAGACATGCCACTGGCTGAGTCGTCGCGAGCACAGTGGTGTGGCAACCGACTCTCATTGAACAAAGGCTGAAGGAGAAGTATTTTTGAGCTTCCGAGAGGTAGGAGAAGTTTCACAGAAGGCAGTGCGATCCATGGTGGCTGGTACGCAAAGAGGGCACATGCTTATAGAAAACGGTGCAAGAACACTGACGGCCCTATAGTAGGCCCGCTACCGGTGCACACTGCACATGGTCGGTGCGACCATACACGCTGCAGTGTGTTAAAAACCGATTCAATAGATTTGGATACTCGGAGTGGCGGTCGGATATGTAGGGCCATGCAGCATGGCAATACTTACCGAACGGCCGGCCAAGAACGCCGCTATCTGGGACGAATATCATTTTGGAGGCGGAGTATACGTAGCTTGAGTTTCAATGGGTCTCGGAGACAACTATCAAACACACCTTCCTGTTATGATCTCTCGGCAATAGTCATAACACCACTTGAACGGACAGGCTCACGGCAGGCATACGAATGGAAGGAGACTAGATATGGGCGTGCGGGGCGATGAATATATTACATGCAGCATGGCAGTGGCTTAGACACACGCTGCGCTGTCGTAATTCTACATAATCCTTTCTTTCCCAATAGGACTTGACTCGCCCGATGGCGGTGATGTGCACAGGTTCGTCACATCGCATTCTAGCCGTGACCAGTCAAAATGGGTGACCCGCCGCGGGCGGACGTCTCCGTAGCTGCATTCTCAACCTCGGATGTAAGTTAGCTTGTAATTTAGCTGCAAGGAAAGGTAGATCACTTTACTCGTCGACGTTCTCATGTATTCATCACGCGGCATGGCAAACATACCTGATGTGGCAGCAGCGCTTAAAACGTGCCGCGGAGCGTAATACCCGACTGGGCTTCTTTATTATTATAGATAGAATTCATCCAAGACGGCAACTTGCTGCACTAGTGAATTTCGAGCTGCGGGCATTGGACGGCGACGCACAGTGGAATCCACCAGGCTTAGTCCTCGTGTACGCTTCTGACCACCATCTCCTATCGCTGATGTGGTTCAGTACCTGCGAGGGAAGGGTTTCATCCGCACCTACTACATGGGTTACGGAGCGTGAGGCCGTACGTGAACGTAACGACCAGTTTCGCTGACAGGTCCTTGGCGCTTTAGTCGTTCGGAGTGGTCATCGAACGGTTGGGGGCGGAGGCGGTGGCATATATACAGAGAAGGAAATGTAGGCTATGCATCTCGCCGAGTACAAGGACGCTGTGCAAACTACTCGACTTACAACTTTTCACTCCCTCTAACCTCTACGAGGCATGTCGCGATCAACTCCTGGCTTGACACTGCGCACCACGAATCCTACTCGGGCAGTCATGTAAGTCGGTACTTGAGCAGGTTGCTCAGAAAGCTGAGCGTCATTGTTCAAGCGTCATGGGCCCACCGGGTACAGGAAAGACAACTGTGCGTCCGAAGCCAAGCGCGTAGTGACCAGAGACGCTGATGTTATGTGTAGTTGGTAAATGGGGCAACGAACGCTCACTTCCATGTCGATGATACGGGCCTCGAACATTGCACAAGGGAAATTGCACGGGAACGAGCAGACCTGGGTGCCGGCGTCTATATCGACGTCGTCGATACACCGGCTCTCGATTCAGAGAGAGTGGAGTATGAGATCGCAGAATATCTGCGTCAATTGTGAGTACAGCTGACGAGTGGTTCACCTATTGCAAACCTTACGCATGCGAGAGCAGAGGACAAGATGCTATCGTTGGGGTGATCTTTATGCTCAACGTCAATGCAAGAATGAGCGATGGAACCCTCAAAAGCTGCCGCATGTTCAGTAGGCTCTGCGGACTACCCAGCATGGGCAATGCTGCAATCGTGACAGAGGTTTCCAAAGGCGATAGGAGGAGGGAGGAGCTGCGAGAGTTCGTTCCGTTCAAAGAGATTCTCCATAGCGGAGCCCAGATGTTTGCGTTCGACGGCACCCCACAGTCCGCCATAGGCATTATACGTGAATTCGCTGGCAAGCAGCCAGTGACACTGGCCTGCCTGGGCGATCGAAGAACAAATGCAGGGCCACCGACTAACGATAAAGACGCGCTACGATCCCCCCGAGCGACCTGTTCTTGCTTCGGCTGGCTGCGTTGGTGCCACAAGTAGATCCAAATGGCCGTCTTATCAGTATAAACACCATTGTGGATGACACTTCGTACCATCAAGGCTTATTCTGCCTTGGCATGTAGCCGTAAGTAGCTCATCCCGCTCGCGGACCTCGGTGTCATCCGACTTCTTGGCCGTCATTTGTAGGCACGTATAGATACCGGTCTCACATGCCATAGATACTTACAGTGCTCTGTGGGTACTGAGCGCACGTAATTTGAAACGGCTCTTACGGCTCACTAGATATGAACGAAGCATTCCTATATGAATCATTATTAATAATTATGAAGGACATGCGAGGACGGCCTGCCATCTACTTACGAATGGAGGATGCGTATCGGCGTCTTGAAGTACCTAGATTGATTTTCGAAATGCGACCCTGGTCTATCATCCCGTAGCCCAGGAACAGTAATAGAATACCTACTCTCACGGAACCAACCTAGATAGCTGTTACAACGGCTATAGTGTGCACCAAAGTGACATATCGATGGCTTACTGTCCAAATGTCTAGTCATATTCCGCACACACTGCCCGCCCAGCGACACATCAATCATAGCACCGCGTTTGTCTGCTCGATGGGAAAGAAGATGAGCGCCGCAGTTGGGTAGATGCTCAGGCGTGAGTGTGGGCACCGCTGCGCGATGGAAGGTCGGAGGTCCCATCGGTGCGATAAGTGCGTGCATTTTAGCTTTCTGCGTGGAAGCGGCGAAGAGGACCTCGCTGCAGCCTCATGGAAGAGGTCGTAAGTCAGAGTTGGCCGCTGTGCGTGTGGCAGTGGGAGACTTGGGAATGTGATGTGCCAGGGAGTGTGACGTGCAGTCTGAGCAGTAGCGCCCAAGCGACTCCGGTCGCGAAGGTGCGCGTCGAGTAAAAGGCAAGCCGGGGCGTCTGGTAACGCGCCGCCCTCCCTCCTCTTCGTCCTCCTTACCTTACCCGCAGGCTGAGCCTCCCGCACTAGCGGTTCCGTCTTTTTCGGGCACTAGCCGTGCAGTGTCCTTCCTTTAGCCAGCTGTGCTGTGCAGTCTGCCCGACCGCGTCGCGCATCGACTACCTTCCGTCGCCCGGACCCGCCCTGGCCGGATCCACGTCCTTATATGTTCTGAAGAGTATCCAATACTACCACTAATACGCAATGGCACTTCCGTCGCGCCCAAACGCCCGTCTCGGCCTGCCTGCCAACCCGCGATCTCGCTCGCTCGCCAGGCGACCAAACGCCAGTGTAGATCTCCCGTTGTCTAGAGAGGACATGATGCGAGAGTATGTGCCTTCACGACCAGCCCCTACACCTCCCCCCGTACAGCAGGTGCGCCCGACTCGCTCGATGACAGACATGCGCTCTGCTGCCTCGCGTTCGCGCTCAGTCGATCGCGGGCGTACCGGTCGCCCTTCCGAGCCTCCACCGCCACTCCCCGTCGCGCCGAGTGCATGGCAAGCGCGTGAACTTAACCCACCGCCAAGAAGTACTGAGGGGCCCCTCAAGCGCTTTATCTCGCAGCGCAAGCGTACGAATGGAATCATACCCTCCTGGGGATCATCCTCTTCCGAATCCTCCAACTCGGGGAACTCCCTGCGTTCCTATACTTCTTATGCTTCCTCTCAGACGAGCCTAGCAGACGACGACATGAAGACCACGAGTCCAACGGGCCAATCATCTACTTCTCCCTCCATGCCCAGTAACCCTGAGAGGCCCCCAAGCTCACTCGGAACTTCCATCTGGAGCCGGGTTGCAACAGCTGCGGAACACCTAAAAGTGAACGTAAACAAAGCCATGTCATCTACTGTCACAATTCAGAATGGCGAAGGTAACATTGCAATCTGGCTATGCTTGATTGCTTAACTAACGCTACTTATTCCAGGCACTCCTGAAGGACAGGAATCCAGTCTCTCAAAAGCCATGAAAGCATACCACGTCGACAAAGCACAGGGTGACGCTAAAGAGCTCCCCGACTGGCTCTTCGAAGGGCGCGATCAAGAGATCATCAACAGACTGCGCGGGCCTTCTCCAGATCAACAGCCCGCAGCGCCCGCACCTAGTCGCGCTGACACCCCGTCTTCTATCTCACGTTCGACTACTGCGTCTCCAGCTCCCGAACGCGGGCGTAGTCGTGTACCAGGCGTCGGCATGCGTGAACATTCTCTTCCCCGCCGCGATGGCAGCGTGTCCGGTGGCATCCGCGACTCCGTTGCATCCATCCACGCCACTGTCCCCTCGCGTGACAGCATGCACCGTCTCAAGGAGCTGCGCCTCGCAAAACGCAACGCGCGCGTGCGCTTCGAGGGGCACGAGGACAAGGCAGAGGAGGACGGGCCACCGCGCCCGCGTACGCCATCGCAGGCGGGTACATCGCGGCCTGTCGCTCCGCCCAGTGCGTTCAAGGAGGTGCCCCTACCCGAGATCGCCCCTCTGTACCGCCGGCCGACCGGATACTCGAGGAATACCGTTCAGGAGGGGGGTGCCTCGGCCACGTCGGTCGTGCAGCCAAGGAGTGCCTCTCTTAATCGACGACCGACTGGTTACACTAGGGAGTCCAGTCGGGAGAGGGAGATCCCGCCGGTGCCGGCAAGTACTCTTGCAAGGCGGCCGACTGGATTGCCGGCGCGCGCACCGAGTCGCGCGGGCCGTCGGTCCTCAGAAGAGTCTGCTGCCTCGTCCAGTACGATGCCCCTGGTGAGGCGGCCGACGGGTCTGCCACAGCGCGCCCCAAGCCGCGAAGGGCGCCGTATTGGCCTGCCAGGGAGCGTTAGGCCGCAGAAGATTTAAGGTATCATCACCATGCCTGTTTGATACTTATTTGAACAGTCGTGCTGGTCATGCTATTTGTCCGTGCCGGTCTTCTTTTCCCATCTCTACCGATATAGCTCACTGTCCTTCTAGAATCCGTGTGTCATTAGGTATACGTCGGCGGCGCGGAGGCCACTGTTATTCCTATGCATAAGTTGTTATTAGTGCGTGCTTTGGCTCTTCTTCTACAATTTCTTCTGCTTGTTTTGTCCCAACTCAAGGGTAGCCGGTGGCCCCTAGGATAGTTTGGTATACGTATAGAGCCATCGCTTTACGGTGCACGAATACCACGGTACGAACTGTCTCTGATATGCGGTAACGTCTCGCGGTCGACGTCGTAACTTGCCGCATGTGTCTTCGTCTGGTGTAGTACTACGACCTCTCTTCTGGCAGTGTGAGCCTTCTTGATGTCGACAGGTTCGAATATCGGTACCGTTTTGAGTGGTGGGGCCGGGTAGCGTAGTCAGGATAATCTGCCAAAGCGAGATCTCTGAAGACTTACGTTGCCGCCTACGTATAGGTGGTGTTATCTCCGGGAGCTTCCCAACGAGGCGAGGCATAGCAAATTTTGGCGCGTGCTTGGGCGTTGGTTAAGTACAGGATATATATGCGGACGCGTTGTACGACAGCTTGACCGAAGGATGTTACTTGCTGCGGCCTTGCAGCAGCCCTCGAACGACTCATAGATGCGTTGTGCATCCTCCCGGCCTCGGGCAATACTAGTCGTGCAGTGACACCGTTGAGGTTCGCGAAGGCTTTCGCCTGTGGGGGCAGAGAGGATTCTGCTGCAGCGCGCACGGTGATTGGTTCGTTGCGAATATAACCGAACGCCTACCTCGGAGGCGCGTGATTGGAGTGCGCTCTGCAACGCGTCGCCATGATGGCCGTAGGCGGTGGACAGGCTGCCAGTGGCGAAGCACCGTGTGAGAGACGTGTCGCCATGTTGGGAACATATCGATGCTCGCCTCACCCTGACTGATGGCCGAGTCGACGTCTGTCGACGTTGCAATCAGCTAGGGTGAATGTCTCTACTTACGAAATAAGTAGCCACATTGCGAGCGCGCTGCCCTCGTCATTGTCTACCACAACTCGTCGCTGCATCTTGTTTCTCTCGATGTTACTGACATGTACACGGACATGGACAGAAATATCCCTCGTTGGCTGCATGACGAAGTGGTGTGCACTGCATCTCTGATGCTGCAGACTTGTCGGATCCACCGCCTCCGTCTGTTCCAAGGGCATTGTCCCTGGATAACTCTGAGAGGCCCATCAGCCCCTCGCGACCGACGAACTCGATTCCTTCTGATGGAAGGCCCGGTGAGGCCCTTCATTTGTTGTTACCGATGAGCGATGACTGCGTCTTGGAAACCAGCGGGGCGATTGGGTCCTCCGTCGCCGGCGCGCATTGGCTGGCGCACCGGGCACTTCTACCAATCATCCAATCCGCTGATTGCACCGTCCGGATTTTCAGTCGCGAGGTGCGCATCCATATGAGTTCTGTCTCCTAACCATCCTTCTTGATCGTAGCTATGGCCCCGGGAACCACACGATCTCCCCACGGCTTCCCCCACGCGTCCGAGTCGGGCATGATAAAATGTGCCTAGCCAAGGCCCTATCACCAACCTTCTCCTCCCCTTACTCTCTTTCGGTTTCTCCATCTTAGTCGAGTCGATTCTCGACCTTTTCGTTCGTTCGAGGTAGGTGATTTTCGTGTCCTCGTCATCCTGCCTACTCACGACCTTTCGCAGGTCACCCTCTTTGATAGAGAAATCAAGTCCGCTTTCCTCTGGGAGGTTTCATAGTGTTCTTTCGCTTGCATCGACGACGCACACCTCGACGGTATCACTACTAGCCCTCACCTTCCTTTAGTCGCGTACAACAACGATGGTTGGCTTCACTTCGGTAATCGGCGCGGCCGCGCTCTTTGCTACTTATGCGTCTGCACTTCCTCGGCCGGGCTGGGCTTCTGACGGGTCATCCATGGGGTCGTAGGTCACTCCTTGTCGCGGCAAGTGCAGTACACTGACTCTGTTCTACGCCTAGGGGTTCCTATGGATCTTGGTCCCAGGGCGACTCTAGCTCTGGTAGTTCAGGCTACGGCAGCTCAGGCTCCGGTAGCTCTGGCTCCGGTAGCTCTGGTTACGGCTCTTCTAACTCAGGCAGCTCATGGGGCTCTTCGGGCAACGCTGGCTCCGGGTATGGCTCCGCGATGTCGTCTGACGCCATGATGGCTTCAAGTGCGATGGCTACCGATACCATGATGGCTTCGAGCGCGATGGCCACTGATACTATGATGGCTTCGAGCGCGATGGCCACCGATACTATGATGACTTGGAGTGCTATGGCTACCGATACCATGATGACTTCGAGTGCGATGGCCACCGAGACCATGATGACTTCAAGTGCGATGGCCACCGAGACCATGATGACCTCGTCCGCCATGGCTACCGAGACTATGATGTCTTCCGACGTCATGATGACAACCACTGCTATGGCCTCCGAGACTTCGATGGCCTATGCCACTTCCACATCCGCCGCTTACACCATGACCGCGTCCTACGGATCGGGCAGCACGAACTGGGGTGGCGATGGCTACTCGGACTGTGTCCAGCGTGAGTACATATTCTATTGGCGGGCTGGTATGTCTGAAAGCTGACTGAATTGCACAGAATGTGTTGCTTCGTATGCCACTATGGCTACCGTCACCGCTTCTGCGACTGCGACCGCGACCGCTAGCGCCATGGCTTCGGGTACCGGCACGACCCACACCATTTACGTCGCACCCACCCAGGGCGTGCTCCGCATGGTTCCGTTCGCTGTGAACGCTACGCCTGGCGACACCTTGTACTGGATTTGGGGAGCGAACAACCACACCGTTACGAAGAGTTCTGAGCTTAGCCCCTGCAACACGACCACCGACGGGACTGCTTTCGCTACTGGCGAGCAGGACATGGGCGCTACGTTCACGGAGACTGTGAACGACACGAACCCGGTCTTCTACTACTGCGCCACGCCTGGACACTGGTGGGTCATTTCTCTTACGAGATGCCAGCGCCAACCCTGATTTCCCGACAGTGAGAAGGGCATGTTCGGTGTCATCAACCCGCCCAGCGTCGACAACAACGCTAACACTTCCGTCGCGTCCATGATGCCGGCTATGATGGCAAACAGTTCCACACTTTCTGCCATGTACGCCGCCAGCAACATCAGCAGCAACCCCGTGGCCGCCTCCTGGGGTGACAACATGGACATGGGTGCCATGCCCGAGTGGTCGCAGTCTCTCATGGCCGAGAACGTCGTGTGCGTATCGACCCATCATGTTCGGCGTTGAGTCTATCTCTGATGCACTTTTAGGTATACTCGTGCGTTCTTGGCTGCCAACCCGAGCGTCTTGAGTGCGGATGGCACCGTCAACCTCGGCGCGGCCAACGGCCAGTTCGCCGTCCCCCAGGACATTAGCGACGCGCTCAGCAGCTCGTCTGGCTCGTCGTCCGCGTCTGCGTCTGCGTCCGGTTCCCCGTCCGGCACTGCAGCGGCGGCTGGCATTGCGTCCGCGTCGTCTTCTGGCTCCTCGGCCTCAGCGACAGCGACCGGAAGCACTAGCGGCGCCCGCGCTAACGTAGCCTCCGGCGCGTTGCTCGGCGTCGCCGCCATCGCTGTGACTTTCCTCGCGCTCTAGGGGTAGCAGTCTTTCTGCTCTAATGAAGTGCTGTCTATAAATAGGTGATACCGCTAGTACACATCTCACGGACTATCGGCAGACGCGCCGCGCGGGATGGACCAGCTAATTCGATCGGACTCATGGACCCTTCGCTTTACGCTACTGCTTTAGCTTGTCTGTTGATATCGTTGTGGGTGCATGGACGCTGTATCGTCGATATTCTTTGCGACCGGACATTACGGACTTGATACGCCTCTTTTTTTCTCTCTTTTTACCATACTCCCTCGCGTGCGAGGAGAAGGCTTCACCTTCTCCACACTGCTCATAGGTCGTCAGCTAACTGATCGTCAATAGTATCAAGTTGTTGATTGTGGTCAATGATCGACTGTTGCCACGGGATGGTTCGAATCAAACACGGAGATAAGTGTGCAAGAAGAAAGGGTCTTTGCGTCGCACGCACATATATATGTTCATTGCTGGGGATGCTTACCCAAGCTCGAGGTGCACCTTTCCAGGATCTGACGTGATATCACGGCTTCAGAACGTACATGAAACCATCCCACCCCTTCTCTCCGACGGTAGAAATTGTTGTCGCCTCCACTTCACGATCAGTCTTCAGGTGGGTCAGCAGTCTACGGATGCCCTCGCAATTGGCATCCGTGTATGCGAGGTCGGCAACCTTGCCACGGCGCACTACATTGTCAATAATCTACGGGGCCGAGCGGAGGACTCAGTTCAGCAATTCAAACGCACGGCGAAAGTGATAAGACGATGGAGCGGTACGCACGATGACGGCTCCCTTTCTTGTGAGGCGCTTCGCCTCCAAGAGGTACGTTAAGTTGTTCGGTTTGTCTGCGTCGATGAACACGAAGTCGAAGGGCTTATCCGCGGCCATCTTCGCCAACGATTCGGCGGCGACACCCTGGACGACCTTGACCTTGTCTGCTAGGCCCGCATGGGCGATGTTCTCTCGGGCAACCTCAAGAGCCGGGCCCAGAAATAAGAGTGCTCTCAGCGATCATAATATATTGGTAGTTACCTGGACATGTTTCTCATTGAGCTCCAGCGTGATGAGCTCGCCGTCCTCCGGGAGCGCGCGGCCCATCCATATCGTGGAATACCTGGCAATCGACCGATACAGCACGCTTGGCGGTCAATATTTCGAAGAGAGGAATGCGCTTACCCTCCGAGCGTCCCGACCTCGAGAACCCTCTTTGCGCCGATCGATCTCACGAGAAGGCTGAGATACTTTCCTTGCGCCGCGGAGACGGCAATGTCCCGTAGTCCGTGCTTGTCGCTGTTCGCCTTCGCGAAGGTCAGGGCATCGTCGGGCGCGAGCAAAAAGCTGTTGTGGTACGCGTCGGAGCGAGCCCAGTCTTCGTGCGCGGAGGTTGCTGACATCGATTGGGCAACTAGCTGTGAGGAGGAGGCAGGTGCACAGCTTTTGCAAGCCTATTTATATGTCATGCGAATCGAACGTCACTATGACAGAATAGTATCACGCTGACTCGTCGCACATGACTCTGCACTAGAACCTTCAACATCCGAAAGAGGGGTGCGTCAATGCGTAGAGTCTGGGTTCTGGCCAATATCATACAACGGCTACAAATTCAGGCAATCCCCGTGTTGAACGGAGCGGCGATAGAGTACAAGCTCGCTAAAACTTCAGGATGTAAGTGAACCCATCCCACATTCTCTCCCCAATGGTAGAGATCGTCGTAGCGGACACCTCCGTGTCCTCCTTGAGATGAGCTAGGAGCTTGCGAGTGCCGACGTGGGGCGCCGCAGTGTTGGACAGGTCGGCAACTTGCCCCTCGCGCACAGTGTTGTCGACGATCTGCACCATTGCCGTGAATACCGACAGTCCGATCAATAAGGTGAACAGCAACACATACGATGACAGCTCCCTTCCTAGTGAGACGCTTAGCCTCCAGGAAGTAAGGCAAGTTGTTCTCCTTATCGGCGTCGATGAAGACGAGGTCGAACGGTGCGTCGCCGGACTCCATCTTCGCGAGGGATTCGATAGCAGAACCCTCCACAACTTTAACAACATTTCCTAAACCTGCTTTCACGATATTTTCACGGGCAACCTAAGTTTTCAGCAAACCGATCGTGCCAAATGACTTGCGACAACTAACCTGAACGTGTTTAGCGTTGAGCTCGCAGGTAACCACTTCGCCGCCTTCACCGACAGCGCGGCCGAACCAAATTGAGGAGTATCTGCAGACGGGATGAGCAATAACAAAGGATAGAGAGTTATGCTGTCGGTCGACTTGCCCGCCGAGGGTTCCGATCTCGAGAATCCTCTTCGCGCCGATGCTGCACGCAACTAGGTGCAGCAGCTTGCCCTCAGCGGGGCTAACCGCGATTTCCGGCAAACCGTTTGCCGTCGTGTTCTTCTGCGCGAACATGAGAGCGTCGTCTGGAGCGATCAAGAAAGAGTCGTGGTAGCGGGCAGACCGGCTGAAGGCCTCCTGAGGGGGGAGGTACGCATTCGTGCCTGGGGCATAGTAGTAGGCCATCTTGCACTGGAGAGCTGTTCACTTGCGGTGACACTTGAATCTGCAGACACAGTGCTCTGTTCGCTGCTCTTATATGTGTTCGCTAGCCAGCGCCTGCATTATATTTAAATGAGCTATGATGATTCTGCGCCGTCCCGCAGTATACAGACGCATGGTCAGCTGTCTCTTCGGGAAGCATTGATTACATTTACCAGACATACATGCCGTGGCGCTTGCGTACGCTGTCGTCCTACTGTCGGCAGCCGTACAGCGGTAACACCTTCACAGGCTGATGCCGCCAGAGCTCGCACGATACGCACACGAAGTTGAGAATGACTGGTATAACGGCACTGTGATCCGACATGAGGCGATTCGAAGCAGGAGCGACGGACAAGCGGTGGGTTGCGAGTGCGGCGGAGGCGTACGTACGTTCTCGGCCAGCCTTCCAAGTAATGAAGTTTCGTGAATTACCTGATGAGACGACATATGACATATCAGTGTGGGTCAACGGCACTTCAGCGGCATGAAGAAGAGAGGAGGTTTGGCCAACAAAACGACGGTGACCTCAGACCGTGGCGACTTGAGAGGACCCGCGCGATTAGCATTCGTTATCTGATAAGATGCAATGTCACGTGCGCCTCTGCGCGTGTCTTGCGAGACGCGGTGTCGCGAGTGTGGGAAAGTTGGCGCCTTGTGACCTCGACACGAACCATCACCTTCGCCCGCCGTCACACACCGTTAACACGCGTCGCGCGCCATGTCGCGTCTTACCGCCGCCCAGGTTATCGCCCTCGGCGAGTACCTTGAACCCGATTTTGACCCAAGCTCCCTCACTGTGGCCCAGCTCCTTGGTGTCTTTGGCTATCACAACGTAAACTATCCATCCCAGTATACCAAACCCAGGCTCGTTCAACTGTTTAACGATGAGATCAAGGCGAATGCAAGCAAGTTGCGGAGGCAAAGAATTAAGAAGGAGAGCAGCCAAGCCAGTGATGATGGCATAACAGATGGCCTTACCGGTCGTCCTATCAATGAGGGAAGGAAGGCAAGCGATCTTTGGTGGCTCGTGGGCATGTCCAATGATGCTGAATCACGGGCAGCCCGTTACCAGAAGATCCTCCAAGCGATTATCGCGTGCCCCGCCAGAACAGACCGAGGAACCAGAACCCGCACCTGTGCGTTCTGCGATTGTCATTCAACCGTGCTATCGTCCCTCTCATTTGGATTTCACCTAGACGAAGCGGCGACGATCGTCTGCGCAACCATCTCTCGGTGGCCCATCTCGACAGAAATCCAAGTCTACGAAGCCTGTAGAGCCAGTCGTGGTTGAAGAGAGCGAGCCCGAGGAAGAGGTCGTACCACGCAAAGTAGGGCGGCCCAAGAAGAGCGTAGGTGATCGATCGGCGTGTCGTAGTACAGCTTCTCATACTCCGTACAGACAACTGACGCAGGAAGCGAAACGCGGCGCGTATCGCAGGCCTTCCCAGAGGACTCAGGATGGGAAGATAACAACGTGTTCCAGTCGGGAGCGGACTCATCATCTCCTGCTCGTCCCCCGCCTCGACGCACTCGCCATACGAGTGCATCGTCACGGCCTGTGCCGAAATCCCGCAAATCCTTGTCAGCGCCACCCCAGTATGCCTCTGAGTCGCCTGAGAGGGGTCCCGGACCAGCCCAACTACCAAGGTCCAAGCCCCCGTCGACGGCGAAACCGCGTTCCAGTGTCAAACCTCCTTCGAGCGCATTCGAGCCTCAGCTCCCGCCTGATATCAAGCGCGGGACGCGCTCGGGCTCTCGGTCTAGGAGGGGATCTGCTGCGCCGGAGAGCAAGCAAGAGCGCCTATTTATCATTCCCTCACAAGTGACTGAAGAACAGGAGTCAGATTTAGAAGAAGAGCAACAAATGGAGGCTCTTCGTGAGGACATCGCGTCGCCCAAGGTCGAAGCTGAGCCCCAGCTGCCAGTAACAGAGCCTGGGATGGCAGAAGGAACCAGGGAAGACTCGGAGGAACTGGAGGGCGACGTCGCCTCCGACGCTGATGAATATACTGACGAGCAGGTTGCTGCAGTGTCCAAGCGTATCTCGGAGGGCGGACAAGTCGTGAGGCATCAGCCTGATTCCGATTCTCGGGGATATTCGTTCTTCACTCGTCTGATCCTGCTGCTGCTTGTGTTGTCGAGCTCTGGTGTGCTCTACGAGTACAAGCGCGAGTCTTCGGAGATTGGCTTCTGCAATGCTAATACAACGACTAACGCCGTCCTCGAGGATCGGCGAGCGCGGGCGGCTGCGGTTGAACTGTGCCAGAGAGAGAACAGGACTGCTCTGTACGTGTCCAACGCAAGATCGGCGGCTTCTCCAGTTCCTACTGGTACTGCATCGGCTTCCGGCCAAGTATCCCAACCTGCGACAGACAACGCCCTGGAGATATGCCCTCCCCTTGCTCTCTTCCCACTCCCACATCCGGAAACGTGCACTCCCTGTCCCCGGCACGCGACATGCACGCCCTCATCGGTTGCTTGCGAGAGCGGCTATATTCCCCGCTCACATCCGTTTCTGTACTACGTTCCCGTCCCCGACGCTTCGCCCCCGGGCCAGTTGTCCGAGACGACGTTTACCCGTCCCAGGAGCTTGCTCTCGGCCGATGTCGACGTACCGGAATTGGCCTACTCTGCGGTCTCAGCTCTGTTTGATGGTTTGCCTGGGCTCGGCCCTGTCGCGTTCCCGCCTCGCTGTGTCGTAGATGTGCGGCGCAGGCGATATTTGAACGCCATGGCCAAGAACATCGAGGGCCACCTCTCTGGAGAGCGGGGCAGGCGACTCTGCTTAGGGGAGAATGCTGGTCTCCCCGAGACTACCCAGCTTGAGCAGGCCAAGAAATGGGGCATGGAGCTAGAGGTTGTCAAAGAAGTGAGCAAGAGGCAAGTCTCGGTAAGTTCTGGCGTTGGTCCTGTCTACAAGGGATTCACGCGTTACACGGTGCACAGTCCAGTCAACTTCCGACGTTCCCGGAGTCGTTCAGCGAAGCCGTCACGCAGTTAGTAGATTGGGGCGTCGTCTTCGTAGCTGAGGGTGAAGAGTGCGTTCATTGTTTTTCGTTCTAGGCCATCGCTCACAGGGCTCTTTCCAGCGGCACTCGGTACATTGCTTCTAAGAATCTGTCTATGGATACTTTGTGCGTCCTGAGAGTCAAGTGTCGTGAGGCCTGGGCCGAGTGGAAAGCTTCCGTCATTGGTACGTCGCGAACGCATTGTTCTTGTGCACCCTCAAATCCTCTGACTTACGGACCATCGTTGTACAGGAAGCGCCATCTTGGTTTTGTGTGCCTTGGTCATTAAACGCCGGCGGGCCCAGAATGCCGCAGAGAAGGAGCGCGCAGCAGGTCTTGTGCAGATCACACTGGACCTCCTGCGGAACCAAGAACTAGCACACCACACGGATCCCGTCACCGCGCCATACCCGTACTTGTCGTCGCTCCAGCTGCGTGACCTTGTCTTGCAGGACGAGCACTCGGTGAGCACGCGCACGCACCTCTGGCAGCGCGTCGAACGCGTCGTCGAGGGCAACGCGAACGTCCGCACGAACCTCGAGGAAGTAGAAGGCGGCGACGAGCAGCGCGTCTGGCACTGGGTCGGAAGCGCTGGCAAGCTTGGTACCCCTGCAAGGGCTGCAAAGTAGATACTTAGCAGCAGACGAGAGCAGTCCCTAAGTAGGTGGTGCTGCCCAATTCGTGCGTGCGCTGGATTCGCGTTTCCCCTGCTGGTCCGTTCCCCTTCCGTGTTCCGTGTAGCCAAACTGCCATATGTATCCTTGACTTATGCTTCATCTCTTTTTTCGCTGTCGTCTTTTCGTCGTGTCCATGTGCTGCTCTGCTGTCGGATCCTCCGCTGTGGAACTGGGGTTCACCCCACTACTTTATGTTTCGTCAGCTCGATGACTGTATGAGTACGATCTACATCTCTTATGGTTCCTGTGGCTATCCGTGCGTGTTCCGAATAGACAGGAAGAAGTGAATTGGACTGTCGTTGGTGCTGTCACACGTTCTGGGCCGTGCTATGCTTAGTCGCCGTATGAAACGAGGGTGCCGAATACCAGGGTACGAAGTGCCCGATATGAACGAGGGTGCGCGCACTACGGCTTCTTGCGATACGTACGCTCTGGACCGGTATGGTGCCGCTTCGCTGCAATTGTGTGTGGAGGCGCTGGAACGCCAGACGGCGCAATTGAGTCGGCGGGTCTGGATCGCGAACGCAGTAAGAAAAAAGAAGCCGCGGATCGGGCAGCCACGCCCGCACACCCGCGAGCACTGCGAACCCCCGTAGTGTGTCCCAATGGTGCCATAAGATCGTTGATCGTCGCACGCAGCAGGTCGGGTCAGGAAGGAAGGTCTAGATTCATCGAAGTGGTACAGGATCAGAAACGGCCACCCCCCAGGTAGGCTTCCCTTCTACCTGAACCGCGCCGTGCTCTAGATGCCCAGATCTGCGGGTGAGGGCCCTGCTGGGCAGTCACGCGCTCGGGAGAGATGCCCCCGAGAAACGGCGCGCAGCGAAGGCGGACACGCGCTCCTTCTAGCATACATGCAGTCGGAGCGGTCACCTCCACTCCGCTGGCGAAGTCCAGCGCAGATCGGCGTCGCCAGGCGGGAGGCCGGCCTGAATTTTCTCAATCAAGGCGCGCTTCATGAACTGCTCCTCGGCGAGAGCCCGGGCTGTCTGTGTGCAGGGGGCAGAATGTCAGCGAGCGGCGCAGAGGGACCTGGGACGGGGAGACGCCCACCCTGATAAATTTCTCCAAGTCTATTCGGCCCGAGTTGAGCGCACGGTGGAGGTGGTAGATCGTGTCCTCGATCGCGTTGTCCTCCGCAACGAGGTTCACGAGCCTGCCGGGAGCCTCCGTCAGTAAATAATAATAATAATAAACGCGACGTGACAATCGAGTGACGGAGGGCAATCAATCGAGCGGGCGTAAGGAAGGCCCGTATTGACAAGACGTGTCACCCGCTGAGAGCACCGCCAGCAGCACAGACGCCGTGCACGCGCATGCGTCCACCGCAGTCTCCTTCCCATCCGCCTTCGGGATGTGGCGGGAAAAGTGGCATGCGGCATTCAGCATGGCCAGAACCATCGACAGGGCGGATGGGGGAGGAGAACAGCGTGCACCGCGTCCAGACGTCCCGGCGAGAGAAAGCCAGCAAAAGAAAGAAAAGCAAAATCGATCCCCCGCCCAC